>VSMD01060514.1:0-76324 GCA_008750895.1 Mirza zaza | reverse complement strand
GAGACAGAGTCTCACTTTATTGCCCAGGCTAGAGTGAGTGCTGTGGCGTCAGCCTAGCTCACAGCAACCTCAAACTCCTGGGCTCAAGCAATCCTGCTGCCTCAGCCTCCCAAGTAGCTGGGACTACAGGCATGTGCCACCATGCCCGGCTAATTTTTTCTATATATATTAGTTGGCCAATTAATTTCTTTCTATTTATAGTAGAGATGGGGTCTCGCTCTTGCTCAGGCTGGTCTCGAACTCCTGAGCTCAAACGATCCGCCCGCCTCGGCCTCCCAGAGAGCTAGGATTACAGGCTTCAGCCACCGTGCCCGGCCCTGGAGGTCTCGCTCTTGCTCTGGCTGGTCTCGAATTCCTGACCTTGAGCAATTTTCCCCGCCTCGGCCTCCCAGAGTGCTAGGATTACAGGCGTGAGCCACCGCGCCCGGCCGAAATCGTTGCTATGCTGTAGCCACCTCCATCACATGAAACGTACACGTGTGTTCCTACAAAGCTGGCTGAAGAGCTGCTCGTGCCATCCCAGTCGCCTCCACTTGCAAGTGGAGATATGCGAAAAGGGGGAAAATTTACACATCTTCATAAAAAAAAATCTTTTAGTAAAGAAAATTGAAAACCTTTGGTAAGCAGGTTAACAGGAGCCCAGGCATGTGCCCAATGGGTGGTAGAATCCTGGAGGCAGGTTTTGCTCCTTTTCCCCCAGTCCAGGAATACGCCTTCCTGGCCTTCCTCCACCGTTCCCTGAGCTGTGAGGATGTCTGGGCCCTGCCCTGAGACCCAGACTCCGGGGCGCTGCCTGCTCTAGAGCCCAGCCGCAGCTGCAGACCTAGGGTAGATTCAGCCCAGCCCGGGCTGTGCCCACCTCTTTCCGGTGTCCGGGAGGGTCTGCAACATGAGGAGCAGTGCTCCCTCCGCTGATGGCCAGCGAGCTCCGCAATGGCATGCAAACGGAGTCGCCTGCCCCGACAGGCATAGGCCAGCCATGCTACTCACCTGCGCCCCCACCCTTCTTTCTTCCATTTCCGCTCTCTAGAGTTCCCCCCACCACTCCCGTTAAGCCTGGGATAGTGTTGCCAACTGAACGGGGTCCGTTTGCCCGGGAGCAACAGAAAGCCGAACACCAAAGCCCTGGCTTTTCGTAAAGAGAAAAGTTGATTGCAAGGATGCTGAGCAAGGAGTCAGGAGTGTGGCTCGGATCTGTCTTCCGAGCTGGGGCTGGGGCAGGTTTTATAGGCAGAAGGTGAGGAGGTGTGATCTGATTGGATCTTGCAACGAGGTAATGCTGAGAGGGGTGATCTGACTAGATCTTGCCGGGGGCTCAGCCAGGGCTCGGCCTGATTGGATCATGGGTCACGCGGCCCAGCGCCTACTTCTTAATGTGGCCCCCACTTCCTGGGTCTGAGCCATCAGCTTGTGCCCATGGTGGCTTGCATGGTTCATGCGGGCACGCTCAGGTTACAAAACTTGCAACCTGGGCTCCTGGGCGGCTGACAACAACTCACCATTTTCACCTGCCTGTTAACAAATGAACAGAACAGATCCCGCTGTCTCTAAGGATGACCACGCTTCTATTAAAAATTGACTTTCAGTTTTCAAAATACACAACACCGTTAAACTGAATAACAAGGGGGAAGGGGATATTTGGTTGTTTTGTTGGAAGTCCTTCCGCTTTTGCTTTGGAAATACTGACTTATTATTTTTTGAATAATTATAATACATGCACATGATATAAAACTTAAAAGGAACACATGGGCAAACAGTAAAAAGTAAGTCTCCCCCAAACCCTGTTTCCCAGCACCCCAGGTCCCCTCCCCAGGAACAACCACAATTTCCAAGTAGATCCTTTTTTAACATTAAAAAAGAAAGAAAGAAAATCAAGGCATCACCTCCATACTCTCTTAGTACTCTTATTTTCCTTAATAGAATCACTCACTTGTTATATAGGTATAAATTAAACATGTATGCATAATGTATGTATCTATTGGGGAGAGACTTGGTGACAAAAGTCAGTAATGCTTGTAAGTTCGTTTTATTCATCACATCAGCATCCACATTCATTTAGGAGACAGCTGTCTGTGGATGATGGAATCGCAAACCCATCGAGCCTGCATAGGGGTAGCTCAGACCCTGCTCTGCTATAAACACTGGGCCACCCAGGGCTCCAGACCAGAGTGGACCTTCTGTCTGTGTCTGCTTCCCACATTGTACCTGGATTCCCAGGGCCCCGCCCCTGCATGCATTTGGGAACTCAGATTACCTAGATGTTGTTATCCTCACGGGTGAACCTTTGCCAGACTAATCATTTGATATGGATTGTTTATAGCGATGAGGCTAGCATGCTGTACCATATCCTGCTTGAAGAGCTGATGCAACGTGAGAGTGAGTCCATGCCATCTGAAAATCTGTCAGAAGAGGAAAAACGGTTTCTCTCCTATTTTCCCTTGAAGAAGTATCAGCTGGAAAAGAATATCCGAGAACTTAACACCATTGCAGACCAAGTTGATAGGACCCACAAGAAACTCACCAAGGCCAACCTGGTGGCCAGCTCTTCAGGGGCTGTTTCTGGAGTCATGAGCATCCTGGGCTTTGCCCTAGCACCCGTGACAGTAGGAGGGAGTCTCATACTCTCAGCAGCTGGGGTGGGGTTGGGGGCAGCAGCTGCCGTCACCAAGGCTTTGACAAATACCTTAGAAAACAGAAGCAATTCAGCAGCAAGAGACAAAGCCAGCAGACTGGTGACTGCTAGGATGACGTTGGAGCATGAGGCTTTCAGAGGAATAAAGTTGCCTGAAGTTGAGGCTGCTGGACAGTGTGTTGCTAAGTGTACACGCGTCATCGAGAGTCTGCGTGCCCACCAGATGGCCAAAGCTAACTCTGGCTTCATGGCTACGGTCAAGAATTTTGCGGCCTCACGCAACATCTCCTTCTGGAAGCCTAGAGATGTGCAGACAATCTTTGTAGGCACGACTCTGGCCGTGACCGAGGGTGCCCAGGTGACGGGTGCTGCTGGGGCTGGCCTCTTTCTTATGCAAGATGTGAGCAAACTTCTGCAGAACTGGAAGCACCTGGAGCGGGGGGCGAGGGCAGAGACAGCCAAGGAACTGAGGACGCTTGCCAAGGAGCAGGAGCGGGAGCTGAGGCAGCTCACCGAGCGCTACCAGGACCTGCGGCAGAAGGCGAGCGAGGCCCCGTCCCAGGGTTGCGAGCAGGGCTGTTAGAGGAGCCGTGTTGCGGGACCACCAGGTAGGAGGGGCATGAACCCTGCAGAGGCGGTCTCGGTCTTCATCAAGCTCCCCATGGCAGGAGGGGAATGGCAAACAAGTACATAAATGCATAATTATACCTGGCCTTTCTTCAGAGAGCGGGCTTGCCCGACACCCTTGACTTCAGGACTCTCCTGTTCTCAGTATCCCGTTCTCTTCTCTCGAAGTGCTGACCACAAGTGTTTGGAGTCCCACCTTTGTGTGGGTGCTGGCTGTCTGCCACTCTGTGGCCTGTGTGCTCCAGCAGGGTCGGGCTATGTCCCTCTTGTCCAGCCCAGTATCCCCAGCGCCTGGCAGCGTTAGGGCGAGAGACTAGGAGCCGGGGCTGAGCCCGGATGCGGGGGCTGGCGGCGTGGGCGCAGGTGCTAAAGGCTAACTGAGGTGGGGGCTGATAACCACAGACAAGGACCCGCTTCGCCCAGCCTGTCAGCTCTCTAGATCACCTTACATGAACTCTGGCTAATTATAATATCATTTGCATTGCGGTTTTAAAATTTCTCCACCCTTAAAATCACCATGACAGTTCTGAAGCAACCATATGAAGTATGAAAATGGGAGGGAATCCAATTCTAGGAATTACCGCCCAGATTTTTAGGAAGAGCCAAGCCCTTAGCTTTGAATATTCCTCCCCTCAATTAGCAAGCCTTCACAAGACGAAAACCGTCTCTCTCTCTCTCTCTCTCTCTCTCTCTCTCTCTCTCTCTCTCTCTCTCTCTCTCTCTCTCTCTCTCTCTCGGTGCAGCTGCTTGTCTCCGGCCCGCCGGCTGCGCACGCACGCTCTCTCACCCGCACTGTCGATCTTTCAGTACAAGCCGCTTGCTTTTTTGGCTTGCATGGAGCGTCCTGAAATTCTGTTCTTCCCACGATCACCAAGAACCTGAGAAAACCCCCACTTGGCAGATGGTAACATCTCGGTGGTGACGGTGGCAGGACATGGCGCGTAGGCCTTGACTTGGCTGTCACGTGGCACTTGGAGGTGAGCACATTCTGTCTCACGGCTTTTGCAGTCTCTCAGTGAGTGGCAGGTGTGTCACCTCGCTTCATCTTGCTACTGTGGCTCCCCCTGACCGGGCTGGCAGGGGGTCACTCCTCAGGCTGTGCAGATTGAAGCAGTCACCAGGCACTGGGTGACACCAGCCCTGGGAGCTGGCAGGGGATTTCCCCACACCGTGCAGGAGCCCCAGTGCTCTCTGAGCCGTGGCCATTCCGTGCCCAGCCTCTGCTGCTAGACCTTGTTCTTACTTCTCTGTACTGCTTCCCCACATTTGGGGGCAAGACGCTTGCGACGTAATATGCCCCTGAGTAAGTCAAGCGATGCTCTTATGCTGCTTGCTCTTTTGATGTTAGCCAACCCCCACCCTCCACCCCTGTCGTCTCTTTGCTATTTGTGCTAGTTTCCTGTGGAAGGATTGTAAGGATGGAGAGGGTGACCTGAGAGAAAGGGAATCTGGGCTAGGGTCTTGCCTGATCAGACACTTGATGGAATGCCGCAAAGCACGGGTGTGTGGTTTAAGCAGGGACTCCCTAGAGAGGGCAGCTCCACGTTTACAGGAGTAAAATGTCATGCAATTGAATGTTATGTAGAGAATAGAAGAAGAGACTTCCAGACAAAGAAGGCTCCGCTCCCTTTTACCACCCTGTTGGGGCTAAAAAGCTCCATCGGATCTGGGAGGAAGGATGGTGGGATGATCAGAGGTCTTGGAACCTGAGAGATGCCAGTGCTAGAGCGACACACCCCAGCACAGAACCACTAATGATTGGATGGGCCACACCTCAGACCCCTGGACAGTTCCGCACCCCAGCCCCAGGCTCGCAGACGGTGGGGCAGGGACAGGGCCTACCCTGGGGCCCTGACTGCTGGGGTGAGGAGGTCCTTCCTGCCAGCCAAGGACAAAGGTCCAGGGACACCCAGCCTCCGCAGGGTCTCACGGCTAACCATGGACACTGTTGTGATAGGTAACGGGCAGGGGAGAGGCCAGGCATGCCTGTAGCCTCCCCTTCGCCTGTGAGCACCCTAGGACTCGACTGTTACCCCAGGAGTCTCCAGGAGACTCCACTGTGACCCCTTCCTTTTTTTCTCTTCCTGTCTTTCAGGTCTTGTCCAGAGAGCCAGAGAAATGGGCAACACTCCTTCCATCCCGAGGGACTCCCGCCTTGGCTATATTCTCCCAAACTTGTTCTCCTTTAAATTAGACAGCATGAAAAGAAAAACTCATATTCCTATATAACATTACCTGGCCCCTACCTGCCCCCCACCCCCATTGGGGGACAAGGAGGTGTGACCAGTCAAGGGAAGTCTAAATTATAATGTTATCCTCCAATTATTTGCACGTGACAGAAGAAAGGGTCCGAAGTCCCCTATGTCTAGGCATTTATGGCCTTACGGGACAGCCCAGAGGCATGAGGAGCTGGCGCCTTAGCTCACTGCCGTGTAAAACTAGATGTCCCTAAGTCTTACGACCTAAACCTTGCACCTTTTTTTGACCCTGGTTCAGAAAACTCTGAAGCCCCTCGGGAGACTCCCAAACAGGGACCAGGACCCCTTGAGGCAGTTCCAGCCTCTGTCCCTGAACCTCCACGTCACCCCCCAACACATCCTCAACTACCCGTCCTGAAACCCACCCTGAAGTCCTGCGGTTTATACAGGAGGCAGCCACGGCCAAGCGGGCACCGCTGGAATACACGTTCCCTTTTCCAAGTCAGGCCTTAAACGGCCAGACAAGACTTGGCCGGTTCCCTGAAGACCCTGGAAAGTTCACCGAGGAGTTTCAGAACCGAACTCTTTCCTTTGATCTCCCCCGGAGAGACCTTAATGTGATTCTGTCCCCTTGCTGCACCCCAGAGGAGAAAATGTGCACTTGGGCCCAGTCACAAGCTGCCTTAAGTGCTGCCCAGCCTCTCCCATACCCTGTGGGAGTGACAGCTGTCCCCTTGGGGATCCCAGCTGGACCCACCGACGGGGACAGCAGGGAGCGAGACTCAGAGGCCACATGGCCATGTGCCTCATAGAGGGGACGAGAAGGTGCAGCATCCAGCCTGTACTCTACGACAGGTGAGAGAGGTGACACAGAGCCCTGGTGAAAACCCAGCCCTTTTTGAGGCTGGACTGTTGCTGCCATCTGCAAATATGCTAATGTGGACCCGACAACCCCAGGGGGGAGGGTGGCACTGGGGACTCATTTCATCGGTCAGCCAGCCCCAGACATTAGAAGAAAACTCCAAAAATTGGCCATGGGGCCCCAGACTGCCCCAGCTCTCTCCCGGATGTTGCTTTTGGTGTGTTCGACAACCGAGATAAGACAGAGCAGGAGAGGCAGGGACAGCGTGATTGGAGGCGAGACCAAAGGAAGCCAATGTTTTGGTGGCTGTCACAGACAGGCCCCGGCCACCTCAGGACCTCCCAAGCCAGCCCAGAGGACCATCTTCCAATGAGGGATGTTTCCACTGTGGTAAGAAGGGCCATTAAAGCAAGGAATGCCCCGGCCCTCATCCTCTCCCACCAGGCCGTGTCTGCTATGTAAAAAGACGGGGCATTAGAAGAGGAAAAGGGGCCAGTCCCTTCCCCACTGATGACTGTGGCTGACCGGCAGGGCCCAAGGATCCCTGGGGCTCCCACGACCATTGCTGTCACAGGGGAGGAGCCTCAGGTGACCCTTGACATGGCAGGAGAGCCTGTGACTTTCTAATAGACACGGTGGCTACTAATTCTGTCTTCACCTCTCATGCCGGGCCTGTCTCTCCAGAGAAATGCTCAGTTGTTGGGGTGGATGGAGTCCCTGGATGTAGGGCTTTCACCCCACCCCTTTCTTGTCAGTGGGGAGACCATCTAGTCACCCACAAGGTCTTCATTATGCCTGATCGCGCTGCTCCGTTATGGGGCAGAGATCTGCTTTTGGCTTTGGGGGCTGCCCTGAGCCTCCTGGAGGCCCAGGGCCACTTCTTGACCTCTTTAGGCCACACCACACCTGACTCCAGTCCCGGTACCCCCAGGAGATCCTGGACCGAGTACACCCCCAAGTCTGGGATAAAGGAATTTCAGGAAAGGCTTACAAGGCAACTCAAAGTCACCTTGAAAAATCCCTCATTCTACCCTCGGAAAAAAGAAATCTTCTAAAGAAAAAAGCACAAAAGGGATTTAAGCCCTTGATACAGAAATTTTTAATATATGGGCTGTTAATACCTTGCCCGGCCCCCTACAGTACCTCCACCTTACCTGTCTTAAAACTTAATAAGGAGTACCGCCTAGTCCATGACCTACGGATCATTGTGCCCATTAGTCCTGTAGTTCCAAGTCCATATTCTATTTTAATTCAAGTTCCAGGAGAATCTAATTGGTTTACTGTCCTGGACCTGAAAGATGCCTTCTTTTGCATCCATCTACATCCAGACTCCCAATTTCTGTTTGCTTTCGAGTGGACGCATCCAGATACTAGATCCTCATAGGAGTAAAGCTGGACAATTCTCTCCAAGGGCTTTAAAGATGGTCCTCCCCTCTTTGGAAATGCCCTGGATAAGGAATGAAGAGAGCTGTTGCTTCCACAAGGGGCTATTCTTGAATATGTAGATGAGATTCTTATCTGCAGCCCCACCAAGAATCATCTGATGACAACACTGCCCAGGTTCCTAACTTTTTGGGCAACAGAGGATATAGGTCTCTAAAGCAAAAGCCTAATTGTTCTTACAACAGGTTGAGTACCTGGGATACATTTTAACTCCAGGACAGCGTTCCCTGTCCACAAAAATAAAAGAGGCCATTTTATAACTTGGCTCTCCATAAACCTGAAAACAACTTAGGACATTTTTGGGAATGGCTGTATTTTGCAGAATTTAGATTCCTGGCTTTAGTGTCATGGCAAAACCCCTATATAAAACTTCAAAGGGATCTGACACCAAGCCTTTAAATTGGGGGACAGAACAACAAAAGGCCTTAAAATGTCTCTAACATCTGCCCTTTAGGAATCCCTGACCTAAATAAGCTTTTCATTCTCTTTACCCCAGAAAGACAGGGGATCACTCTGAGTGTGCTCATCCGATCTCTGGGACCTTTGACCCATAGCCTACTTCTCTAAGCACTGGACTCAGTGCCATGGGATGGCCTGGATGCTTGAGAACAGTGATGTCTACGGCTCTATTGGTCAAAGAGGCCACTAAATTAACCTTGAGGATGTCTCTAGAGGTTAAAACTCCCCACCAGGTGCAAAGGGTCTTAGAAACAAAAGGTCACCATTGGTGAACAAGAGGATGCCTTACCAAATACCAGGCCTTCCTGCTGGACTCCCCAGAAATCAGTCTCAAGGTATGCCAAACTTTAAATCTGGTCACCCTGATGCCCATGGGACCCCTCACCAACTTTATACATTCCTATACAGAAACTACAGAAAAGTATACTCTAGCAGACCAGACTTAAAAGATACCACCTTGGACAAGTTGGATGAAGAATAGTATACAGATGGCAGTAGCTTCATGCTAGATGGCATCTGGAAGGCAGGATATGCTACAGGCAGCCTTAATGATGTTGTGGAAACGGGACCTCCATCTTGCAATGCTTCTGCCCCAAAGGCCAAACTGATTGCTCTCATAAGAGCCTTAGAGTTGGAAAAGAAAAAAAAAGAATTAACATCTACACAGACTCCAAATATGCCTTCCTCATTCTTCATGCCTATGCTGTTACCTGGAAAAAGTGAGGATTACTAACAACAAATTCCCCCATTAAACATTCCCCCATTAAACAATTCCCCCATTAAACATTCTTTTGAAATCCCGAGTAGCTGTAGGGCGCTGCAGAGGCGCTAGGGGAAAGTCAGACCCAGCATCTGATACATGCAACAAACTTGGAACAAACCATCCTCCTGGGGCGCCTGCGTTTAGGCAAATGCTGTGGGCCTGCCTAGGACTCTTTATAGTCCTCATTATTATCATAGTTTTTGTTCTCTTTTCTCTCCTTGCATTATTAAACCTTTAAAATCTCTTGTCCCTCAGGTTGTCCAGACTACCACACAACACGTCACAATACTCCAAGGGTTCCACCTGTCCCTCTTCAAAGAGATAAAGGGAATACCAAAATCCCCTTGATCGGGCAGCTTGTTCCTTCTACCAACAGCCACCTGACTGCCCTGCAGTCCCCGAAGATCCCTCTCACCATAGTGAGGTGCCTTAAAGCCCATGCCCTGACACCGGCCCCACTGACAGATAGGGAACAAGACATAAGAGACTTTGGTGCCCATAGGCAGGGTCAGCACCCCTTACCAGCCAGAAGCAGCTTCAGAAGACAGATCTTCTTCCCTCGGCCTCCCTTGTAAGATTCCAAGGCCCTAAAGCTCTTAAGTGGGGAAATGTTAGCACAGGAGACAAGGCTGAGATCAGATGCAGGGGCGTGCAGAGTGGGTGTAGGTGTTAACGTCTAAGGGGGGGGGGTATGTATAACCACAGACAAGGACCAGCTTCAACTGGCTTTTCTGCTATCTAGGTCACCTTACATGAACTTTGGCTAATTATAGTATCATTCACATTGTGGTTTTAAAATTTCTCCACCCTTAAAATTGCCATGACGAGTCTGAAGCAACCATATAAAGTATGAAAATGGCAGGAGACCCAATTCTAGGAATTACTACCCAAATTTTTAGTAAGAGCCAACCGCTTAGCTTTGACTATTTCTCCCCTCAAACTAGTAAGACTCCATAAGACAAGAATCCCTTTTGGTGCAGCCACGATTTTTGAGCCTGCCAGCTCCCTCTCTCTTAAGAGTGTACTTCTGCTTTCGATCTTTCAATAAAAGCTGCTTGCTTTGGCTTATGTATGTGCAGAAATTCTTTTCTTCCGACGATCACCAAGAACCTCAAAGAACCTCCACTCGGAGGATGGGAACAGCAGTGCTTGGCACCTAGCAGGTGTGCTAGAAATAGGTGCTGAATGGCATTACACGATAAAGATGGCATTACACAATGAAGATGGCACTTCAAAGGAGTTGGGAAAGGGTTTTTATTTGAAAAATAGCTTACATCTCTAGACTCTCCTATTGAGTAATTACATATCTAGATGTAAAAACTGAAACAAGACAACTACTACCAGAAAATAAGGCAAAACACAAGTTTTCAAATAAGAAAACTTGGGGTAGAGAAACTTCTAGCTGCAATGGTGAAGCCGGCAGCAATAATGGTAGAAGGGAGACCTGCCACAGGGACTCCAGAAACACCTGGGGTGGAAGAGATATTTGCAAGAGACCAGATTTTCTGTGTGTACAGGTGTGTACAGGCGTTGGAGACCAAGAAGACCTAAATATTCATGTTAAGTAAAACTGAAGCTGAGACACATTTAGGACTCATGTATTTTCCAAATTGTATATAGCTACACAGTACAGTGATAATTAAAATGACAAACATTTTTATTTTAAAATAAACTATCCTCTGTCACTCCTTTCCATCCCTTCTGCCATTGCCCACGACTCTACCGTCATGCCTGTGTGCCGAGAGTCTGCTCCTCGAGCTAAGATTCAACCTGCATCCCCCAGGGCCGCGCGATCTGAGTGCGTGAGCAAGTGATCTGAGAAAAGCTGTTACTGAAAGAAAATTGGAGCCAGGCGCAGTGGCTCACGCCTGAAATCCTAGCACTTTGGGAGGCCCAGGCGGGAGGATCACTCAAGGTCAGGAGTTCGAAACCAGCCTAAGCAAGAGCAAGACCCCATCTCTACTAAAAATAGAAAGAAATTAATTGGCCAACTAAAAATATACAGAAAAAATGAGCCGGGCATGGTGGTGCATGCCTGTAGTCCCAGCTACTTGGGAAGCTGAGGCAGGAGGATTGCTTGAGCCCAGGAGTTTGAGGTTGCTGTGAGCTAGGCTGATGCCATAGCATGCTAGCCCGGGCAACAGAGTGAGACTCTGAAAAAGAAGGAAAGGGAAAGGAAAGGAAAGGAGGAAGGAAGGAGAAAGAAGGAAAGAAAAGAAAGAAAGAAAATTACCCCTTTACTACAGCATAATTTATTTTTTTGTTTTTTTTTTTCTTTTAACATGATTTATAAACATGAAAAATTGAAAGTCACTAAAATGTTCTAATACAAGGGAACTGGTTAAATACTAAATATTCATCCACTTGATAGAACTCTCTGTAGCTATCGGAAATGATATTCACAAAGGTCAATGACTGGGTTAATGTGGAAAATGTTTATCACGCTAGGTGGATAAAGCAGGATAGGATTTGTATATATACTTTCTTACCTTTTACCTATCCAGGGGAAACACATCTCTCAACTTGTGTGTAGGAAAACAAAACCCCAAAAGGAAACGCAGCATGGTTGCAATGCAGCTGTCTTCATTTAGAGGTAATTTTGGTGACTTTTCCTTTCTTCTACCTTTCTGTATTTTTCAAGTTTTCTGTTATGTGAATTACTATTTTATGAAATGGAAAGGATAATAAATATTTACACCAAATATTAAATACATTTTTAAAAAGAGGACAAACTTATAGTCTGGTCTTAATTTAGCTTCCTAAATTGCTCGAATGAACACGAAGCCGCCTCCTCCTCACTGAGTGAGGCAACAGTGAAAAGAGGATGGGTGCGTTTCCATGGAAGACCGTCCCCACGACATTGGCAGTGCCTAAGCCCAGAGAGCCTCCAACCCACCCACCCATGGAAATCTACACTGAATACCTGCTGGAGAAAGGCATCCTCCTAGACGTTGGGATAAAGCAGTGAACAAGACACACCCCTGCCTCCATGGAGTTTATGTTCCCATGGTGGTGGCGGGGGACACAGAAAAGACACATAATAGACAAGTACATGGTACAGTGTATTATACAGTAATGGGTGTTAGGGAGAAACACCAATCTGGGAAGGAAGATAGGGAGAGTAGGCTGGGGCAAGAATGTAGTTTTATCATGTCTGTAATCCTAGCACTCTGGGAGGCCGAGGCGGGCAGATAGCTCAAGGTCAGGAGTTCGAAACCAGCCTGAGCAAGAGGAGACCCCGTCTCTACTATAAATAAAAAGAAATTAATTGGCCAACTAATATACATAGAAAAAATTAGCTGGGCGTGGTGGTGCATGCCTGTAGTCCCAGCTACTCGGGAGGCTGAGGCAGCAGGATCGCTTGAGCCCAGGAGTTTGAGGTGGCTGTGAGCTAGGCTGACGCCATGGCACTCACTCTAGCCTGGGCAACAGAGTGAGACTCTGTCTCAAAAAAAAAAAAAAAAAAAAAGAATGTAGTTTTAAATAGGATAATCAGGGCAAACCTCTCTCAGAGGCTTATATTTGAGCAAAGCATGAGGGTGTCTGGGAGAAGAGCATTCCAGACAGAGGGAGCAGCAGGGGCGACACGTGTGTGGTGTGTCCAGGGAGCTGGGGTGGGGGTGGGTGCCAGGAGCAGAGTGAGCCTGGGGGACGGCGGAGGGGGCTGGGATGAAGCCAGAGGGGGAGCGGGAGGTGAAGAGGTCTTACGCGCTGCAGTAAGGATTTGGGCTTTCTCCCCAGGTGAGCAAGCAGAGCAGTGGCATAATGACTCAGGGGTCACTCCAGCTGTGGCAGGGAGAGAGGCAGGGGCAAGGCTGTCACAGGGATACCAGCTAGTAGGTTGCTGAAACCACCCTTGGGAGGGAGCACGGTGGCTTGAACCAGTGTGGTGGCAAGAAAGGTGATGAGAAGTGTCAGCTACTGGCCACATTCTGAAGGCTGAACCCACAGCATTGCTCATGGACATGTTGTGGAGTGAGGGGGAAAGAGGAGCCAGGATAACGCCAAGGTTTTAGCCTCAGCAATGGCCTGATGGGGTAGGCGGGGCCTGAAAGGGACGGGTGGGGCAAGACAGAGGAGCGCAGCGTGGACACCCTGGGTTTGAGATGCTCAGTAGACACACGCAAGCGGTGGGATATATGCGTCCAGATTTAAGATGTGGGGTCTCCAATAACAAATTGCTGGGAAGTACAAATCGGTAAGTAGACGGTATGTAAGACGGCAAGAGTGGATACGATTATCAAAAGAGTAAGCAAGGTACAGATGTCCAAGCTCGGCACCTGGGCAGCCCAGGCTGCAAACATGGGGCGACGTGGAGGAACCATCAGAGGAGACGGAGAAGGAGCAGCCACTGCGGTCAGAGGGGAGCCGCAGTGAGTGTCCAGGAAACGCAGTGAAGAAAGCCACAAAGGAAAGAAGGGATAAACAGGGTCAGGACCTGCCGACAGGTCTAGGACAAGGAGACCTGAGAGCTGATCCAGTTCGGTGACATGGAGACCACCGGCGGCCTGGCGAAGGGCAGTATGGTGAAGTGGCTGAGGACAAAAAGCTTGGATGGAGAAGGTTTAAAAGGAGGAGGAAAGAAATTGGAGACTGAGTACAGCCAACACTTTTGAGTTTTGCTAGAAAGTCTTCCAGAAAAATAGGACAGCAGCTGGAGGGGAAGCGAGGTCAAGAAAAGAAAGCAAGTTCTCTAAGATGTTAGAGACGCTAGCGTGGTTCTACACCAGCGGGGATGATCCAGTGATGAAGAGGTGGCAGAGGAAATGCCCAGGGACTGTCCTCTACTCTCTCAGCTCTTGCTGCCCATGCTGGACTGCAGCCTGTGCTGGAAGCCGTTCTCTAGGCTTTACGCACCTGGCTGCACCTCTGGGTCAACTCGGCCCTGTTTCCCCACACCCTCTGCAACATGGTTTAGAGCTACATGGAGAGACAAGCAACTTAGCAATACAACCTGATACATGACATTCTATAGGTAAGGTCTCATTTTTGCACATACGCTTTAAAAGAGTACAGTCCTGGGGAATCTTCTGCTCTATTCCCTACCAGCCATAAGATTCATTTCAACCTTCCAACCTGCAGATTCCTTGTACATGTTCAGAAACTCCAATTCCTGTCCTCAAAAAGGGAAAAAATAGTCACTGAAAATTGTGCCTTAGGAACTCTGCTTAGTGCATTGCCAACTTGATAACAATAAATGGCGAATCGTTACTGAATAGTTAGCACTTTCTAGACACTGTGCTAAGTACTCTACTTATTTTATCCTTGCACCACACTGCTACAGGAGGGACAGTTATTACCTGCATTTTGTAGATGAGGAATCTAAGGAACAGAGAAGTTAAGTAAATTGTTCAGGGTCATCCACCTAGCAGGTGGCAGACAAGTCAGAATCTTCCAACTCTTGAATCCTTGCTATTGACCACTGCTCCACACAGCCGTGGTTAATCATCACAGTCATGCCTTCAGGTACAGGCTGATCACTTTCCCAATTTTGCAAATTGGGAAATGGGAGCTCCAGGAGGTGAAGTAACTTTCCTGAGGTCACACCACTGAAGAATGGTACGGGGAATTCATACATGTCTGTGCATGTAGGCCTAAGGCAGAAATTTTAAGTTTGAATTAGCTAATTCTGGCAACACTTACTTTTAAAATTGTTTGGAGATTAGTATTTTTCACACATGCACATCAAAATTAGTAGTTGCATTCAGCCTGTACTTGGCAGGAATTTTTCACAAGCATTCATCTAAACTCTTCCAGAGATTTTTGGGCCTTGTGAATTGTCTAAGGCAAGGGTTACCAAATTATAGCCCAGGGGCCAAATCTGGCCCACCACCTTTTTTTTTGAGACAGAGTCTCTCACTCTGTTGCCTGGGCTAGAGTGCCATAGCATCAGCCTAGCTCACGGCAACCTCAAACTCCTAGGCTCAAATGATCCTCCTGCCTCAGCCTTCTGAGTAGCTGGGACTACAGGCATGTGCCAGCTAATTTTTTCTATTTTTAGTTGTTTCTATTTATAGTAGAGACAGGGTCTCGCTCTTGCTCAGGCTGGTCTCGAACTCCTGAACTCAAGCAATCCTCCCGCCCCGGACTCCCAGAGTGCTAGGATTACAGGCATGAGCCACTGCACCCGGCCCGCTACCTGTTTTTATAAATAAAGTTTTATTGAAACATGGCCACATCCTTCATATAGATTTTATCTATGGTTGCTTTTGTGCTACAATGGCAGAGTTGAGAAGCTTTGACAGAGACCATATGGCCTACAAAACCTAAAATATTTACTATCTGGTGCTTTACAGAAAAGTCTGTTGACCACTATCCTATAGGTTTCAAGAGAAGCAATTCTGAGTATCTAGACTTCTGGCTTCAGAAACAGGAAATTGCCATCTGTGAACTGGGAGGTCAATTTCAAGGACCACAGGGTGATGGGGAAGCTGTAACTGCGAGAGCACTTTTCGCACTTGCCGCCTTCGAGTGGCAGGGCCAGACAGCCCCGCAAGCAAGCGCACATGAAAGGCTGGGGGTGTGGAGAGGCCAGCGCTGGGCAGCCTTCTCTGCTGCTGCCCATGGGGCTCGCTGCTCCTCTCTCCCCCTCCCACAGCCCCGTTCTCCCTGCCTTTCTCCTCAGCTCACCCAGGGCTCCAGATGGACAGTTGGGGCCCTCTGCCACTTTCTGCCCATGTGAAACTGGGCGAGGCTGCTGGCATCACATCTTGACTTTCTCACCTGTAAAACACGTGAGGAGCTCTTGCATGTTGTGAAAGTTCAACGAGATCCCAGGTGTGGAGGCGCAAAGCCATCCCCGGGAGGTGACAGAATGCTCAGCCGAAGCGGAAGACACAACGTGGCATTTACTGAATGCCCTCGAGGAGAAGCGCCCTAGAGTAGGAACCCCAAGCTGGCACAAAAGACCCCGAACTTGGAGAACTTAACCATCCTTCTGGAAAGACCATTCTGTCCCCCTGTTTTTTTCTACCAAGCAAAAATTTCAAACACCAGCAAGGCAAAATTTGGAAAACAAGAGGCCCCTCAGGTCCCACCCTGTGAATAACTGGCCGTGTGGCCTTGTGATTAGCCTCTCTGGGCCCATTGCTTCTATTGGTTAAATGGAGGCCTGGACTATTTGAATGTCAAGTCTTGAACCGACCAACACAGCCCCTTGACGTGGAGGACAGATGAAGACGATAAGCACTGGGTCAGGAGGGAGAGGACCTCACTCAGCGAAGAGAGGTATGGAGCCCCAGTGACCACCGGGAGCAGGCTCTGAGCAAGGCCTAGAGATCTGACACCAGCAAAGCTGCTCAGGTTGTTGCCTGGGTTTGAGTCTAGGCCTCACCACTTCCTCACTACATGGCTTAGCCCTATGACCTCTCCGTGCCTCAGTTTCCTGAGTAAACGAGAGGCTTATGATTCAGCAGGGAAGAAGGAATTGAACAATCACAATCGAGCAGTTCAGGGGATGTTGAGGACTTAAGGCTCAGAACCTAGGTCATTGTGCTGTCATTGAAGCCTGGGACAATTGCCCAGGGTACTTGGCTCACCCCTGTGGACCACATTATTAACGATGATAATGATAAACCATTTATTGAACAAATACTATGTGCCGTATGTTTCTAAGCATTTTACATATATTAACTTTTTAAGTCCTTACACCAATCCTATAAAGTAGGGGCTACTAATATCCCCACTTTACAGATGAAAACACTGAGGCATGCTAAGCAACTTGTGCAACGTCATATATCCAGGGAGTGGCAGAGCCAGATTTCAAATCTAGACTGCCTGTCTCCAGAGCAAATGCATGGCCAGATCGCCCCGCTCCTGGGACTGAGCATCTGTTTAGGACTTTTTCACCTGGAGAGATGAGTTAGCAATATAAAGTCACACTTCAGAACTGGGAGGGACCCCACAGAACATATGATCTGTCCTAACACCCTACAGATGGGGAAGCTGTGGGGCAGACAGGCAGCACACTCGACCAAGAGCACACAGCTTGCTGCGGCTGCGGGAGAAAAAGCAGCCTGGCTGATGTGTCCTGCAGCCGAGTTCTCTGTGCAAACCTGAACATCCGTCATGATTTGCCCTCACAGCGGCAGCAGCCACTGGCAGCTTGGGGACGCGAGGGGGAGGCTGCCATCCGAGTGTGTGATGGGGCACAGAAATGGAGGCCTGAGGCTGGAGCTACCTTTTGACCATTGTCTTAAAATGTCTGTCAAGTCATCTGTGTTTCAAATAAAATCTCTGGGGATTATGTGTGGTTTCATTCTCAAAAACACACTCTGTGCTTGTCGTATCCCTGGCTGTGTGCTCGCGCCTGCGTCTTTTTGCGGCACCTGCAGTACAGTTTGTGTGACGGGCACTCCAGCCCCGGTGAGGCTTTAGGAAGCTGGCTGTGATTAATCTGGTCCTTTGTCTTCTGAAGCCCACAGTCTAGTGGGGGAGAAGACGTACACAGTTACCTAACAGAAAGTCCAGTTTCTCCAGGTTTTGTTTCCAAATGGCACCAATACATGGCTGCTTGTCGCCAACCAATGTTCATGTGATGAACAGACGCTTTGGGCCTGGGCTGAGCTTGAATCAAAGAAAAACATCATTGCTAACGCCTGTCAAAACAGGAAGAATTATATAAGTGGAAAGGGTTCAAGCCAACAAAAGAAAAGGGTAAAGAGCAAACTATGTGCTAGATAAACTGTCTTTGGATGCCTCCCGTCTGGTCCAGAGGCCAGCACCTGCTCACCCTGGTAACAGGTCAGATGGCCAAGTGCTGTGCCTGAGAGACGGCACGCTGACCAGGAGAGGAAGCAGGCTGAGGCGACATCTGAGCTGAGCCATGCAGGTTAAGAACAATTTCATCTGGAGGCGGGTGGAGAAGCAAAGGCAAAGAGTGAAGGGCACAGCTTGTCTCAGGGCACAGGCCCTGCTGGTGACACGGCCGAGAATGCACAGAAACCAGTGGGCAAGGCGGTCTAAGCCCAGAGTGTGGAGGTCTTGAGTGCCATGTTAAGGGGTTTGGATTTCAGGCTCTGGATAATGGATGTTTCTCAAGGATTTGGAGAAAGAGGGACATATGGTCACATTATTTTAGGCAGGTGAAAGTGGAGAGGATTGACATGAGGAGGAAGACACAGGAAGCTGAGGTCAGAGCATTCTTCGTTTAACAACCAGTTTATTGAGCGCTTGCTCCATGTTAGGGCCCTGGGACTACAACGGTAGAACTGCCCACGCCCACGCCCGTCCTCACCAGTAGACTCTATTGGCAGAAGTGAGATAAACCACGGACATGCAAACACATCAATGAACAAGATAACTCATGTACATTTGGAACAGGAAGTGCTGTCAAGGAAATCAAATAGGGTGCGTGGGGAGTGCGAAGAGGAGGGGCTTGTTCAGACTGGGTGGTCAGGGACGGCCTTCCCAAGGAGGCAGTGTTCAACCCGAGACTGGAAGGATGAGAGCTGGAGGCAGTGTTTTAAGGCAGAACAGCTTGGACAAAGGACCTAAGATGGGAATGAACTTGGCTTAGAGAACAGAAAGTAAACCAGTGCACCTAAGCAAAGGTGAAAGGTGGGGAAAATGGCAGGAGACCAAGGAATCAGCTGGACTTGCTAATTGGCTGCCAGTGTGGGGAGGCAGTGGGAAGGGTTGGAGGTGGAGAGGCTCCTGATTTTAGAAACTGGTTGGTAATGCCATTAATCACCATAGGAAACACTAGCGAGGAGGGGGTCTGGAGTGGGGCTGGGTTTGGCAGGGCCATCTCTAGGGTAAAGTGAGTGCTGTCAGAATCAGGCACTTGGTTCACGAAATGATCAGGATACGATGGACGTTGGAGACTCACGAGGAGGGTAGGAGTGGGCGAGGGAAGAAAAATTACCTATGGGGTACGACGTACACTACTTTAGCGATTGGTACGCCAAAGCCCAGACTCCACCATTACGCAACCGTAAGTGTGATGGAATTCAACTTGTATCCCCTAGATCTATAAACAAAAACAATAAAGCTCACTGAGAATCAGCACCTTCCTAAGATCAAGATGGCAGACACAGGGCTTTAGCAAGATGCTTTCCTGTTACATTGTTTTCTTTCTTTTCTCCTTAAGATTTTAACATGGTTATTGCCAACTCAATTTACTTGCCTAGGGAACTGCTGTGGCCTAAATGTGTGCGTCTCCTGCCTCGCCAATGCCTGTGTTGAAACTCTAACTCCCAATGTGTTGGTTTTAGCAGATGGAGCCTTCTGGGAGCTGATGAGATCATGAGAGTGGAACCTTCATGAGTGGGATTCATGTCCTTGTAAGAGGCTTGAGAGAGCTAGCTAGTCCCTTCCGTCGAGTGAAGAATAGGAAGAAGGCGCCACTAACCAGGAAATGGGCCCTCACCAGACCCGGAATCTTGATCTTGTGCTTCTCAGCCTATAGAACTGTGAGAAATAAATCTCAGTTTATAGATTACCCAGTTTATTGTATTTTGTTATAGCAGCCCATAAGGACTAACACAGTAAAATAGGAGTTTTTGTAGTACAAAGAGCATTTATTTTAAGTACACGGACTTTTAGGAGCCCGTGGAATTGCAGCTGGCTGTGAGTCTAGACTTTAGGAGAGTCTTACGGAGCCCAGGTATGGATTTGAGAGTCATTAGCTTACAAGCAGAAATTATGTCAAAAGTTACCCTTTGGGGGAATACAGTAAAAGAGGGGGGGGCCTACAATAGCCCTGGGAATGAGATTTAAGGGACAGGTGGAAGAAAAGGACCCCACTAAAGGGTCAGAGAGGCAGCCAGAGACCTGAGCGCAGTGCCAGCTCTTGTATTTCTGCCTAAGTTTCTGCAAGAGCAGCACTACAGCTCAGAGGTTAAAGGCACAGCCTCGGGGGCCAGAGTGCCTGGGTATAGATAGATCCTGGCTCTTACCTATTTATGTGACTCTGGGGAACTTATTTAATCAGCTTCCTTCTCTTTTAACAGGGGAATAACAATACTGTCTGGTCTACGATTTGAGTTCTCCCTCCTTAAAAGAGAATCCATTAGCCTGTTACTGTTTCATGGATACTGGTGAGAGACACGAGACTGGGTCAGAGACAAAGGACTTTCTTACTCACGGCACAGTACAGCACAAGCATCAGCAAACGGGACGGTTCCATGAGCCCCCGAGTCCCAGGGGCCTGGATGGATGCTGTGCACCCAGTAGGTCTGCATTACAGCAGAGCAATGCTGAGTTTAGGGAGTCCTCTTCTCTTTTATAGCAGGCAGTAAGCAAGCTTGTTCTTTGTCCTGGAGAGATATGAGGTTTCCTGCTGCAAACAAAACACCCAGAAATGCCCTGGGGACAGGGCAGTCGTCCAGGCTTTGCATGCCTGGCATATCCAGCAGGAAGTACAGGAGCAGGAGACCCAGTAAGGGGTGCCTCGGAGGAGCACCTGCCTCCTAGGGCTGCTGGGAAGATGAAAGGAATAAATCCAGGTGAAGTGCCACCAGCAGTGCTGTATGTCCACTGCTATTACTAGGGGTAGCCATATAAAGGAAGGTGGGGCTGGAAACTGTATTGCTTACTACGTGCCAGGCACTGGGGATACAGCAGCAACAGAACAGTCCTTGACCTCCAGGTGTGTACATTCCATCACAGGGAGACTGACACCAAATAAACTAGCAGGGGAACAAATTACATAGGGCTTTACAGGCCAGGAGAAGGACTTGGAACTGGCTAGGGGAGAAGCCAGCGAGGTTTGTACAACGCACATGATGACTTGATTGAACAGGCTGGCCGCAGAGAGAACAGACTTCGGTGGTGGAGTGCTGCTGGAGACAAGAGAGGGAAGCAGGGAGACCAGTTTAGGAGACAAGGGGGGACGAGGACACACCGGCGTGTAGCAGGTAGCAGTGGTGAGGTACTCACCCACCTAGGCTTGTCACAGACAGACATGCAAGCAAAAGAGCCTTGTGCATACTCAGCAGTCAAGCACATGGACCGTGGGGCGCCTATCAGCTGTCATCCTCAGGGGCTGCTTCCCAGTACTGGAGGTAAAACCCAGGCAGCAGCAGGGTGAAGAGCAAGTAACTGGAGTCAGTGGGCTGACACTTATTTTAGAAGTTTGCCATGAAGAAGACAACTTGTAATCTTTGAAAAGAAAAATTTTTTTAATGTGTCAGATTTAAGCATATTTAAATTCAAAGGGGCTATCAAGAAGAAAAGGTTAACCAGGCAAGAGAGGAAACAAAGCAAGGTCCCCAGAAAGGTGGCAGGGCACAGTACAGGGTTATACCCAGCAGAACGGGAGGGAAGGGGAAGAATGGGTGTAACTCATATAGGTTTACAGACTCAGCAGCAGAAACTCGTGCAGGGAGAGTGTATCTGATGGCCTTTGTCCTCTCCACGAATCAGGAAGCACAATGGTCTTGCAGGGTGAAGTTAAGGGAGTTGGAGGTTTACGGAGAATTTCAGAGACTTGGGCATCACTGGCTGAGAAACCAGTGCAGCAAGGGACAGCTGAAAAAGCACAGGGAAGGCAGAAAAGGGCTGGGTGGGATACATTTCCCACAGCTGAGGAAGAAGCAGGGGAGCCCGGTGGTGGCAGCAGGAGGGCCGAGGTGGCAGGGCAGAGGTGGCCCGGCAGGCAGGGGCTGACACTGTGGGAAGGTCAAGTGGGGCAACAGGCCCTGGCAAGGACAGTGTCCAAGATGTGGTAAGGGCAGCAGCTGAGTCAGGGGAGGATGAATGGTGAAAACGTGAAGCTGAAAGGAGATTTCAGAAAAAGCATCACAAAAACAGCTTTTGGACAGCCTGGAGCTCAGCAGCTGGTGAAGCCGCAGAGCAGCTGACTCAGGCCAGCTGTCAGCCTCCTTCACCTCGCAGCGCACGGCATTTGCATTTATGCCACCTCACCTTAGGAAGCGGTGGTTCTCCTTCCTTTCTTCTCATCTTAAGTCAAATCCAAGCTGTTCTTTGGAGCCTCAGGCGGAGACAATACAGAATGAAGATCCATACACATAGGCCAAAGAATGGTGTTTCTCTCTTTTATTTAAAAACAGTGCTTCATTACCATTTGCAAAGGCTGAGGCAGTGCTCCTCCTTTGCTTAGAGTTTATAAAAGCCAGCAACATGATCAATAATTTATACACATGGAGAGTAATACAAAAAAAATAAGGAATAAAAGCTAAAGATCTAACTACTCCGACCTTCACAATTCCAGCTACTTGATAATAATAGGAGTAACCCAATGAATACTGTATGGTCTGAAAGCTACTATACAATATGATTCTTAACGAGAAGGGAAGGGAATAGAGACTGTCACAAAGCCCTGGGATGCTTCTCTGGAGTTAGCAGGGAAACAGGACCCTGGGCAAGCAGCTCGGGTGTCCTAGGAAGTGATTCTGGGAGGACAAGAGGGGAAGAGAGAAGGCTAGGTGGTCAGTTACACAAGCATCCCATGTGATGCCCCCATGCCCCAAAGGTACCTGTTTTGCCACGGCAATGGGAGGGGCCAGAGAAACTGCATGTTGCATGTAGGGGTGGCCCAGTCCCTGCCACAGGGAGTGGGGAGAAGAGGAGAGGTTTTGTGGCATTTTGAGCCTTGCAAAAATTTGGACTGAAAGCTCAGAGACTCAGGTAGGTCAGCCTGTCGGGGACAAGTAAACTCCACTGGCTCTCTTCTCGCTTTGCAGCCCTAGCTTACGTGTGTCAGCCCCAGGTTGCTCCAGCTATTCACAAGCAGAATTATAACACAAGAAAAAAAATTCATATCCCTTAGGGAAAAAAAGAGGATCAATTCATCACTCGATATATAATACAGCCAAAAATGAGCTGCCAAAACAAGCACACACACACACACACAAAAATACTGTGAACAGAAAAATACAATAAAATGACTAAGCTGGGAGTCTTGTTGGGGTATAGACATTGCTTAAAGCACTTAGTCCCCGGAAAAACCA
This sequence comes from Mirza zaza, assembly GCA_008750895.1. Classification (NCBI taxonomy): domain Eukaryota; kingdom Metazoa; phylum Chordata; class Mammalia; order Primates; family Cheirogaleidae; genus Mirza; species Mirza zaza. The sequence continues at coordinate 53,427 of VSMD01060514.1, read as the reverse complement.
AACCAAAAAAATTTTTTTAAAAAATTCAAAAACTCATGTACCCCCTGGGAAACTGGTGTTGGTAACAGGTGCAGGGGGTGGGGAGAGAAAAGAGAATCGCTGTTCCCTTTTTGCTCGCCAGGGTGAGTGGAGCCCTCACATCACTGGCATGTACACAGCCACCAGACACAGAGGACTAGGCCCCGACGCTGGTGGTCTCCTTGAAGGCAAGGTCTGCGTTTTGGCTGAGGAGCAGTTCTCTCAGTTACCAATCCCTGCCAACCAGCACTACCATGGCTGAATTGATCTACCGTTTCCTGAGTAAACTGTAACTGGCTACAGTTTCGGTAACATGGATAAGAACTCAGCTACTACAGCCAACTGCGATACTTCAGGAATCCCCTCCATCCCATCCCTCGGCTCCTCATTCCTAGTGCATCTGATGGAGGAATTTGATAACTCGCTGCAGTCTGTATGCCTTACTTTCAGAGAAAGGTGCCAGGGACTCTACTGCACTCACTAAACCAGAGGGCACACGCTGGCTTAGGACACCCAGAGCCTACTTGGAAAGGGCCCTGTTTCATGCTCTAGCTCTTGGATGGCTATTGCCTGGTTGATCAGTAAAGCAAGTATGAAAGAAGTATATAGGAAAAGGAAAGGGAGGGAAGAGGCTTTTGGACAGTAACATTTCCAGAAAAAAAAATAGTGTTTTATGCAACAGAGAATCAAGTTTCACTGTGTATACTACAAATGGTCAAACATTTTCAAGAGCATGACAAAATAAAAACACACAAATTTACGTCTGATGTTCACCTTGCCCACTATTTTTTTCCTATCTTAAAAACAGTGCAAACAGGTAACTTATGTTTTTAAAACACCACGACCCTTTCCCCACCCCCCAAAGTCCCTTTCCTCCTAGTATCTGGGGGAAAAATCTGCAATTTTGCAGATGTTACTGTGCTAGATAGTTGCAAGCAGCAGAGAGCTGGCTGCTGGACTGGGTGAAAGGGGAAGGTCCATCCAACAGCTTCCCCTTTACCCTCCTTAAGTGTCTAAGCCACTTTCCAGACTGTCCCTTGGTCGGCCTTGATCTCCTGCCAGAGGGAAGGGTGGTTTATCATGCCCTTGTTGCATGTCCTTTGGGTTGCTTCCATCCCTATGTGACACCTCCCCTGCATCTGGAAGCTACATGACTAGTTATAGGATGGTAGTGATTAACCGACTTATCTGCTATATCTCTAGTGAAGCATATCCTAAACTAAGAGCAGTTCAGCCCCTGAGGAGTCGCGCATTTGAGGAAAAGCTGCTATCACTGATTTGTATGGACTAGATCTCCACTAGCTCCCCTTAAAGTAAGAGTTGAGCCCCATGCCCCTTCTTTTTCAAGGAAAAAAATCTGTTGGCTCAATTTAGACTGTGGCTGTTGGAGGATGGCGGTGATAGTAGGTTTTGTTAAACCTGAGCCTTAAACATGATGAATCACAATGGCTCATCCGAGTTAATGGGAGTCAAACTAAGTAACGCAAGGAATTCTGGAGAAGACCTAAGGGCAGTTCTCTGGGCTGAAAGAGGGATAATGAGATAAAGGTCTTCACTAGAGGTCTCTTTAAAGGAGCCCAGCTTCTAAGAGTTAAGATGCTCAGTATATAAAGTCCAGATCAGAAACTACAGTAAAGCTGAAAAAAAGAAAATCATTCATGTACTGTGATTCAGCATCAGTAAGGTTTTTGTAACTATCAACTGGCATCCTCTAATGAACTCACAAAATGCCAGACTCCTCTGACTCTCCATCTTAATCGGATGAGAACCAGAATCAGGAATATACAAGCATTGCTGCTTTGAGGAACCTGCCTCTGATAAATTGGACTGTATGGAGTCTCAAAGTTCAAAAGCTGCAGGGGAGGTTGATACTGTGAAATCTAGATGCTTATGAGAGCCCCAATTCTCAGTGTTGACACTGAAAACCAAAGACTCGTTCATAAAAAGCAGAACTCCATTTAGTTTTTCTTAGAAAAGGGAGCTGGAGGAAGTGGTTATTAAGAACCATCCCTGGAAATGCAGCAGAGACCCACTGAGAAACAGAGCTTGCCTTCAGAGGCCTCAGCCAGAACCAGCTGAACTGAAGTGCACAAAAGGTACCTCAAGCTCAAGCTTCTGCCTCTTTTAAAAAGGGATGTGGGAGCTGCCTTCTCTACCGTTCCCATCATCCTTATCTTTTACTAGGAAAAAAGAAGAGAAAAATTCTGAAACTCATTCCCCTATTCTCCTCCCCTGCTATGGATACAACCATTTAGAATTTGGCCTTGTCTCCACTGAGTAAGTGACTTGCCACTTTCTCAGAATGGCCCCTATTTGATCATGACCCCAAAGTCCTTTCAGTTTCTTTAGTTCAGTAAAAGTTATCCCTCAAAACAAAAGCAAAACCAAAATCTTTCCTGCCCCCATTCCCTAGAACTGTGAAAGCCCCACATCCCACTCCCCCCTCCTCTAACTAAAATATTTATATACATACAACGAAAATTGTCTTAACAGCAACAAAACAAACTTTGGCTTGGGGGGGCCCTTAAAAATGGCCAGTGGACCGGGCAGTTTTGTGTCCCCTTATTCTACATATTCCTCCCCAGAATTAATCATAATTGCATCGAGGCCTCTAGCTTCCTTGGCGTCTCCCCTAGTTTCAGGCATAGCCTCTCCCCCAGTTATTAGGGGAAAGTATTCTGAAGGGGGAGAAGATATGTATTATATATGACAGGCCAGTGCCCTCCCAGATATATCACTCTGCTTACAAAGAATGCTTGATGCTATCATATGTCAGTCATTTTAATTCAGGGACATGAATCAGTTACCAGTCAAGAACATGTGTGGAGGCAGGAGTTAAAAAAACAAACCAAAAACAAAGCCATAACAAACCAGAAGCTCCATGTCTCTGAATTACTCCCTTTAGCAGCTATCCCTTGGGTGAAAGGTCACCCTAGTACCAATGTGAACAGACCAGGGAGCCAAAAAGACCGTGCTTTCCTATATCCTAATGCCTTCATTTTGGAAATGCTGTAGGACACTTGCTTTTATCAGTTATATCTAATAGCTAGAAGAGAAATACTTTCTCCCCTACCTTGATAACATATAAAATTAAAGCCAGATAGCAATAGCAGTGACTCACTGCTGTGGCCAATGCATGACTCTTTCTGGCAATATATTATTAAGATCCTTGCCATTTCAGACCCTCCTTCCAATATGGGAGGGGAGCAACCACGGGGGCTCCGTATTTTCATGTCCTGTAGTGTTAATGTATACCAAGTGGTCCAGGTGCTCAGCTGGGTGTCTCTGGAGGATAACGAGAAGCTGGGTGGAATGGCCACAAGGGCCCAAGACTGTGGATAGAGAAGTGACTCATAAAGGCTCTGGAAGATGAAAATTCCTATGGCTTTGGACCGAGTACAAAGTGCCTCTATCTGCCCTTACATGTCCTAATCACCAAAACTTCCAGGGACAGCTGACCTAGGACCTGGTGCTTTATCTTTCCCCAACAGATTCTTTATTATATTTTTTATACTTTGTTTGTACTTTCTGATGTAAGAAAAAGATAAGGAATATCCGATCTTCTAATATTTCTTTCCTCTTCCTTACTCTCTTTAATGGCTGTCAGCAATTTGTACTTCTAATCCTCAAGCTGTGTCCAGATACCTGAGGTAGAAATCTGGCCACTGGCTTATTCTTCTGTCCCTGGGTCCTAAATTCCGGAATCTTGAGGACATGGGAACAGGGTGTTAATAAAAGAATAGATGAACTAAGCTGAGGTTCAATTAAAGGGGAAGAAAGCCCAGCAGGAATGCTAGGATTACAGGAAAGAAAGGAAATGGTCTTTTTCATACTCCAGAGTTCATTCTGAGATCAGTTTCCTAATGAGGTGTTTATTATCCACAGTCTGAGAGCATATTTGGAAATATCAATATTATAATTCCAAAAACTATGCCAACTGTCTCAGGCTGTGCATTTAAGATGATTGTAAAAAGAATGGAGAAGACAGGAGGGAAGAAGAGAGGAAAGCGTCTTTTTAATTCTCCTGCTTTACAAGCACAAATTCCTATCAATCAGCATGTGGATTCCAGCCACAGCCAATCAGAATTGCCTGCCAAAGACCAGAAACTCAGAAGACTAGAAGAATATCCTGCTGCAGGAAGATCTCTTCCACTTCTGCTTGTCCCCCAGCAATTCAGCACCAGATACACTTTGGTAATTCTGTCTGCTGATTTCTGATCAGATGCACTTATCAGCTCCTAATGTCTCTCCTTCCTCCTTAACTGCCTCTTCCGTGATAGAATAAGCTAAGCACGGACATACAGACATGGAAATGCATTATTTTTTTTTTTTTACCACAGTTAAAAAAAAAAGAAAAAAAAAAAAAGAAAAAAATGCACAATCTTTGGAACAAAAGAATTAAAGGCAGAAATTTAAAGGAAAAATACATATTCAAAGAACATAGTGAGGTATAAAAAAGTATTCTCTCTTTTTTTGTGTTTTTTTTGTTTGTTTGTTTGTTTTTCCTCTTCATCTTGCTATAGAGTTCCTCTACTAGTAAATATTGCAATAGCCAGGCCTCATGAACTGGGGGGCTGTCCCATTTGCAGGGGTCTCACGTCACTTCAGTAGGGGGCAAATCGGCTGTAGCCACCTCGGTATAAACTCGCCTGCAGTAATTAAAGACATAAAAATAATTAAAAGTTTGATGAGAGAAACATTAAAAATAAAGAAAAATGTCCTGAGAAGGGGATTTGGAAAAACAGCTTCCTTTGAAGCCCGAAAGCAACTTATCAGATGTCGCCTTATGTAGTGAAGTCAGGAAACTAACTTCTGACTCTAAATTCCTCAAACCAGAGCCCAACAAATTTACTGCAGACCTGATGTTCTCAAGCAGAGTCTGCTGATGGTTCACTTCATTATTTACATGAATTAGCACAGAAGGGAAACTTAATACCATTTAAAACTAGTTCTGCAAACAGTTTGATTTTTGAAAGCCCAACTCTTTGATTACCTTGATATATCCTTACAACCCTGACCAAAAACAGATCTCTGATTTCCCCTTCTCACATTACCCATCAGTGGACACATGTTACTTTTGACCACTATCTTTGGCATGTGTGGTCACAGCCCATGTCTGAGATGGTGCTATATTTATACCTGAGTCAATCTTTAATAATGTCTATTTCCTCTATCATCTATAAAATACACCAACTAGGTTGTTTCTTGACATATTCAAATTTATATACATAGCTGGGATTTTAACTGGGCATTATTCCTTTGTTTTATCTTTATCAAATAACTTATCTAATGGCTTATTTCTTTCAATTTTAAGTTCCCCAGGAATGTATCTTTCTTGGGTCATTTTTTGGAATGGACATAGGATTTATATTATTTTGGCACTAAATAAAACCTCAGAAGTTTCCACCACTGTCCTTCTATTGTAGGTCTCTACCTAAATTCTAAACATACTTTCCCTTTGGACCCTATGACTTCCTTTCACAAATCTTCATCAGTAGAGATTTAGTGTGAAAAATGACTGACTTTTTTATATTCCTTTCGGCCTTAAATTTTACACTTCATTCTGTCACCCTCTCAAACATCTTTGCTCATGTTCAGAGACAGTTGTCCCGTTACATTCTGGCTTGGAGAGAATGCCTGGCATTAGGAAGTGTCACCGTGGAATGGCCTCTCTTCAGTCCCAGTCATTGGAACTGGAGGCATCCAAGCCAACACAAGAACAATATAGTGAGGATTTTGGTTAGGAGAGATTATTCTAGATGAGCTCTACCGACTTCTATACTTTCATGAGAATGCCATATTTTGCCACAACTGTTATCAATAAAATATCCCCATAAAGCATTCACTTGGCAACTTCTAGTACTATGTACCAGAAGGCTTAGGAATAGCAGAGACATCCTTTGGTATTTGTACTTGAAACTTATATACGTTAAGTTTTTTGAAAAGTCTTATGTTTACAAGTCTTTGCTAATACCTGTCACTAGAACTATGCCACAGGTATGTACCCAACATTTGACCCAATATAGAACATCAACCTGTTCCCTTATTTCTCTCCCAAATGATGCTATTACTCAGGGCAGACAGTAACTATTCAATCCTTTCTGTTTCCCTTAACTGGGCCATGTGGCTAATCTTATAATACACAGAAAAAGAGGGTGATATAAAATTTCCAGTTAGACTTTTGTGGCTTTAATACTTTGGCAACAGACAAAGGGTTAAATTTACTACCTCCCTAGATTTTTGTAGTCTGTGGGTAACATTTAGAAGGAGTAAAATGGTTTAGAAGAAAAAGGTATGTATACTTACCACAGCGCCAACTCCATAGCTAGCGGCAGGGGCAAGGGCATGGTAGGGGTCAGCTGTGTACACCCTGCCGTAACTGAAAAGAAGAAACGCAATCAGAGAGGATAAAAGAAAGAGTGTGATTTAAAAAGATTCAAGGGTTTACTGTGCTAAAGACTTATGAGTCACCTGGTCTTGGACTGTTATCAGGAAACTGGCAGAATAGAAAAAACTTTTCTATTTCTATTCCTAAATTCAGTAACTCTAAAAAATTCTGAAGTAATTCTAAAAGATGGAAAAGAAGAGAACTAAAGATGAGGAAGATGGAGACTGGAGGCAAAGCCAAAGAAGAGACAGGAACAAGACAGGGAGCAGGGGACCGAGTCAGTGCCTTGAGCTCAATAGAGCCCATAAGGTCTACAAAAAATCCAGGTTAGCAGGATGCCCAACGTGCTGAGCGCTGTGTGTAAATGGCAAAGGGAGGGAAACGGGTGATGCTCTCTGGGACAGGACAGTGCTCACGGCCTCCCAAAGCTCCCTTCCCGCTTTCTCGACATACCCATCGCTGTAAGCGGCTGCAGCGGCGGCAGCAGCGGTGGCTGCGGTTGCAGTAGCAGGCTGTGCATATCTGTAGGCTGCATATCCACCCTACAGGAGAGAAGAGAACTGACTTTACAGATACCTCTCCCCCCGGGTGCACAGATAAACACACACCCACCCACACATGGACATACACTCACATGTGGACACAGGGACAGACACAAACACAGACACACACATGGGAAGAAAATGTTTCAAACTGCATCAGTCTACATGTTATTATTCCTTTAATAGAAAATTAAGCTCTATCCAATGCAGGGATTTACTTTCCAATTTGTGATAATATTAAAAATAAACTATACTGATAATGCCTGTTAAATATAAGAAACAAAATTATGCTTTTGGATCTGTCTTACTTTAACAGTCTTTCTTGGAACTTTCAACAGGGAAAATATTCGCAGGAAGCTGAGAGAACTCTGACACGAAACCTAAATTATAAAGTCAGAACTTATTAAGTTTATATGTGTTAACTTCTGATTCTCTGATGTGCACTTGGACTGATCATTACTAAGAGACTACAGTATGTAACAGAAAGGACAGCTATAGAGTTCTGTTCCATCCCACAGAGCACATGTGCCAAGAAGCTAATATAATAAGGCAATATTTAGAAGGAAAAAACAATATGTTTCTGGGGTAAGCAAACTTTTACCTGTGAGCCAATGCAGCTTGCCACCTGGTTCTCAAAGTACTTGTGACAGAGACTTTCTGGACGACAGAGACTTTCTGGACTATAGAGCGAAAAATATTTACCACTTGGTAATAAGTCTGCCGACTCCAATTTACATTTCAGACCCAGGCAAATCAGATTACAAATTTCTGAAGATTCTTTGGATAGATTCAAACAGATTGGGAGCCCCATCTCTAGCATTAATAGTATTTATTTTCTTTCTCTGAAAGGTTTTGTGATTCTTACATGCTAATTTCATAGCAGGCTCTGGAGCTTTTTCTTCCAATGGTTCACATATTCTCTCAGTCCTAAAGAGTTTCAAACTACCACATCCTCCTATTTCACCTCTGTTTTGATGAACCAAATACACAAAGGATTTTCACTATCAGGGAGAACCATATGTACCCTTTCAGAAAGTATTTCAAAGACAATGGCAACAATAAATGCCACACAGGCTATTTTAAAAAGTGGCAAGCCCTACTTTTTCTTTAACCTTGAGAATTCATCTACTTTACCTAGACCTAATTCAGATGTGAATTTTTATTCTTGCCCTTTCACTATCAAAAATAACTATGTTCAATCGGTCTATCTGAACACCATTTCAGTACTGGACAATAGCGCAAACATTTTATTTCTGTAGATTAAATGTGTCCATTTCTCAAGGATATCTGAAACTTTCTGCTCTGTGGTTTCTACTTTTATTCTTTCAAATAGTCAATTTTTGCTAAATCTACAAAAGAAATTTTGAATTTACTTCTGTATCATTTCTGAGGACTGAAAACAAATATTTTCTAACGGAACTCTAGTTCTACTTATATGGCAGCTTCTAGCTTGCTTCTTTTATTTTTCTTAAGTTTTTTTTTTTTTTTGAGACAGAGTCTCACTCTGTTGCCTGGGCTAGAGTGCCATGGCATCAGCCTAGCTCACAGCAACCTCAAACTCCTGGGCTCAAGCAATCCTTCTGCCTTAGCCTCCCGAGTAGCTGGGACTACAGGCATGTGCCACCATGCCCAGCTAATTTTTTCTATTTTTAGTTGTTTGGCTAATTTCTTTCTATTTATAGTAGAGACAGGGGTCTCACTCTTGTTCAGGCTGGTCTTGAACTCCTGACCTTGAGTGATCCTCCCGCATCAGCCTCCCACAGTGCTAGGATTACAGGCCTGAGCCACCGCACCTGGCTTATTTTTCTTAAATCTTATTTTGGAAATACCTATAATTCCTTATGAGCTTCTAAAGCATTTTGCTTCTGAGATAATTTATGCTTTCTCTAACTGAATAAAATGCACTTTGAGGGAAAATTTACTTTTTTTCTTTAAGTTTATACTGCTTGAAGTCATCAAAAGTAGCTTCAAAGGTATATTAAAAAAAAATTCCTGATTGGCTTTCAGGGGTTAGGCATTACACCTTCTTTGTTCTTCAAGTGAGTAACTTAGAAATGTAAACATTTCCTTTTCAACTGCAAATTCTTCTACAGATATTCATATAAATAAGAAGATCCTAATTAACATTACCAAGCACTGGCAAAGAAATGGTAACAGACAGGGACAAGGCAGGAAGCAACCTCCTGGCTGTTTGTGATAAATACAGCTACTTGGAACTGTAGCCAGATCCATGGGAATGGGCAGGCCAGACTAATAAGTAGACTGATAAGACAGATAAATAGAGCTTATCCCAGCAACAACATGTATTTAACTGGCTGAAGTATTTCTTTCCCTTACTTCTTTTTTAAAGCTTCTAAAGAGGAAATGAAGTAGTTAAAGCATTTGCTAAACAAAGCAAAAGTTAATTACAGCTGGAATTTTAAGCCTTAAATGAACCCTAAAGGCACAATTTTTCATCATACCTAGATATAGTTCCATTAGTTTAAAATTAAAGTTTGCCAGTGTAAAGTGTGGTTTGTTTCTTTAGCAGTCCTCCAAATGTCAAAATAATATTTAAAAATTAAGGTAATAAAAGTGGTTAAAGCTCTATTCATGTTTACCTAAGTAAAAATTTAAAAACTGAGTCCTATGACATACAGCAGAGGTACAAATTCTCATCAAGGGACTGTTAGGCTCAAAAGTACTCATCTGAGGATATGTTTCAGACCTGACTTTTAGGAAGTCTGAGTGGAGATACTAGGGTTTCAATCTCTCTGAATATTCTATCAAATCATGGTTTTGAGCTATATTCTACTAATTCTGGAAAAAAGAAGTTCTAAGCAAGGTTACTGACAGAATCATCTCCCCTCACTTTCCTAGACCTGCAAGAAGCCATCAGAACCTCAGTGGTTTAGGAGTAATATTATTGCTAACCAAAACAATTCAAAATGCAACAGACTATGGGAAACAATCTTCCTCTCAATCCAGAAGGAGATGGGAAGAATCTATCAGCAATAATTTCCTTCTTTTGTAAGTAAACTATGACTTTGGAGTTTGAACTTGATGAAGTTATCTGTTATTCAAATTCAAGAATGCAAATATTTTATTGACAATGAAAGGCTTGACAAGAATATCAGCATCAAGAAAAACCATATTAATAGTCTTCTTTTTAATAGATATTTCAACATGACTACTCTCCTAATTACCTTAGGATAATGGTGTTACAGAGAGGCCCTTTAAAGAAGGAATATGTTTAGGATGGATAACTAATATCCTGTGAATTTGGTAACTCACCCATGACTACACCAAAAGTAGAAAAATTAAGTCGTATGCCATGGATTTATTTTAGATATATTCTTACTCCAAAGTATTCTGCTACTCTTAACTTATTCAACAAAATATATCACAAAACATAAGACAAAGAAAATTCAGATGTATTAATTTCTATTCTGCATTTTGGAGTACATAAAATTTCTAGGCTGAGAAGCTGTTTTCTCAACTTTCATTCCTACTAGCAAATCTGAATGGTTTCATAAAACATGAGAACAAAGTGCAGTTTGAAACACCAAGGTTTTCATTACTGTTTCTTAAGTTTTTCAAAAAGAACAAGGGTGGGAAGGAGGTAAAAGAGACAAGGTTCAGGCGTGGGGCGGGGATATGGCGCCACATTTATTAATCACATTAAAAACTAAGCATGCCAACATCTGGAGCTAAAACAACCAGCAAAATCACCACGTTCAGACTCGTATTGGCTAACTCTATCTATCCCAGCATTCTCTTGGGACAGCGGTTTGCCCTAGGCTCTACCACAAGCTCGGTGAAGTACACAGCCTCAATTACTAGAGCGTGCAGCCACAACGACCTGGTATTACGGAAACAGTCAGTCACCACTTGAGTTAACATTCCATACCCTAACAACTGGCCCCTCCCCAGCCCAAAGAAATAGTAAATCTTGCCCACCCTAGCCCTGGCCCACACCACAATGTTAATAATTATAACAAGCAGTAACCCATCTGTTATATCAGAGAAGGGAACAGAGACTCCACTGAGAGATTTAGAGTGAGATGTTAACATTTCTTCAGCTGACTGCACAAACAAACAAACAAAAAAAAAAAAAAAAGAGGAGAAATAATTCATTTGGAGATATGAAGTCATGAAATAGCTGATGTGTATTGCTTTTAACCATGCACTGATGCAAAACTGAAGCAACCATTAATAATAAAAATTAAAAAGGACATATGTATTTACACACAATCAGACCTGTTTGATCTGAAGCAGTTTGCAGATTCTATCTGTGTGTGATTTGAAATAAAACAAAAAATGGGGATTAGCATGGCCACAGCACACCCTAATGTAGGAGGGCACACACGGACAGCTTTTTGGAACTCTGATAGCTGGATACATTTGGCATGGCTAAGCTTGATTCAAATACACACATGCCCCTTAAAAAGAATTACTTCCTCATTCCTTTGCAGCTCATTCTGAATGACTCCTAGTGCCCCCAGCTGGGGCAGCCCAGGGCTCCATCACTCTCCTCTTCAACCTGCCTGACCCTGGCAACATAATTCAATCCTGACCCACAGCACTCAGGTATATGTTCACCCCGTCAACAGCCATATATTCTGATCCACAGAGTTCTTGTAAAATGTTTCCTAGTGTTTAGGAATTTTGTGTTTTCACATATCCATAACATATATATCTCTGTCTCCAACTTCCAGCTTTTTCAAAGGAAACTGCCTTTGAAAAGTCTCCTTTAAGATCCTTTTCTGTAATGTCTTCTGCAGTTGTTAAAGTCTCAGTTTCCCATGGCTCAATGTCACCTCCTAGGGATTGTCTACTCTGCACTGAATCAATTTTATCATCTAATTAACTTTATAATGTTGCCACACTGATCATATGATTCATCTGCAGTTCCATAGCTGTGTTTTAAACTAGAACAAAATGGTAGGCTTCTGAAGATCATATATCTTTAGATATATGATCCCTATATCTGATCTTTATCTATCTATTAGTTTAACCTCACACTGGGGGACTTTTGCCTTGTCTTGATTTTAACCTAGCCTTTAATTTTATTATATTTTTCTTTTAGGTTTACATTAAAACAGGACTTTGGTGAGCATGTGATGTCAAGACACCTTCTTTCTACCTAGAAGACAATGACATTATGTGACACTGAGGAGGAAAGTGTATTTCAAGACCAGCAGACAAAATGAAAGCTTGTTACCTACATGTAGTGTATTGATCAATAGAGCAAGGTGAGTGGGGGAGGGGAGGGAATGGCACCAATACTTAAAATTACTACAGCAGAGCAGAGATCTATTCCAACTAGCGTGGGTTCAATGCTGGGCCAACAGTAATCACTTTACTTGTCTCTAGATGATTCTAACTTCCTCTTTCCCCTTCCCACCACTCCACCCCTACTGAGAACCACTGCTCTAGGAGACATTATAGAGTTCTTATGTGGCAATACAGCATCTTTGATTAAATATGAATAATGTAGACCTGAATACAAAAACTTATAGTAATGGTAATGCTGTTACTGCTTTTGATTGAGAGATCTTTGAAAAGTAGTCATAAAATTTTTTAAGTATTTAAATTTTCTTATTATTACTTAAAATGAGAGTTAAGGGAAGAAGCTGTTAAAATCAACTTGATATCTTCCACTTATTTCTATGATGTATAGGAGATGATCTTCAATGAATCAAACCTTTCCAACATTTTACTATTTCACATCTGCCTGATAATAGTTCATTTCCAAAATCTCACTGGGTAATTAAATAAATAAACTAACTAGATTGTGAAAAGCCATTAACTGTTTTCTTTCTCCTAGCATCCAGCTATCAGCAAATCTGTTATTATCCAAATGAACTCACTGATCTTCTCAGGTGGAGGAAAAGAAGGCAAGGGAAATGCTCGCCTCAATTTTTGAGTCCCAATATGTCTAGATTTTAAAGGCAAATTCAAACTTATGTAGCAGCACAGTACAATTACTACCAGGATTTTACTATTGGGGCCCAATGTAGGATTCAGGAATCCTGTGTGGACAGAGTTCTACTTCCTCTCTTTTCTTAGTTCTTTCACAGTAGTAAGAAATGTCCCCAACTGCTGAGATCTCCAATATAAAAAACCAGTTTAAATACCTTGGGTAAATGTGACTGGCAAATTAAAAGGGGTGACAGTGATGGGACAGTGCATATAAGATGCCTGGCACGGATATGTGGCAAGGGGACAGGAGCACTTAATTTTGGAGGAAGTGCTATTATGTATGGAACGTGACTGTGTGCACTGCTGAGGTAGCAGGGCTTAGATCACACGCTCACAAGTCTTGATTGTCCAAAAAAGCCTCTGTTCCCATCTCTAACGTGGAGCTGGAATGGTTAGTATAATTCAATTTTTTCACTGCAATCCACAATCTGATTGATTGGCAGGTCACACTGGCACTCCTACCTGAGGTATTTTAGCGCTAATGATTGGTTCCTGTAAGACTATTCTATAACAGAACACAGGAAGAGCAGTTCAAAAAACACAGCTGTAGAAGGAAAACAATCATACAAAAAGCCCACTAAGGGGCCCACCAGCCTTTTCTTTCCTTTGGATGCAAGCATGCTTTTCATAGAATGAGAATTAGAAACAGTTTGTTATCCCATTTAAAAAGTGAATTAGGGTGAACTATGCCTTTTCTACTAGTCAAAAAAGAGAGAGGAGGGGTGGACACAATCTATCTGCCACACTCCCAAATCCTATCACAGAGGGTCTCTTTACAAAGTAGGGACACAATTGCTAGATCAGTTTTCCAGAGAGGAATGTGCCATAAAAGAAACAGAAAGAAAGAAAATGGCTAGCAGGGATCACTGTCTAAGAACAGAACAGGGAAAGGGATTACAAAAACCCTCCACAATTAATAACCTAATTAATATAAATTAAGCAAAACCAGCAACTTAAAATCTTTCCCCTAGTGTCTTCTTTTCAAGCTCTGATTCAGTGCACCATTTATACTAGAAAAACCCTCTATTCTTTCTAGTTCATTAAGATGTGTTTCAGAAGAAACAAGAACTAAATGTATATTGATAGATTTCCACAAATAGAAAAATATACAAACAGAAGTAAAACAAACTCAAGCCAAAACAATAGGTCTTTTTTGTTTGTGTATGTTTTTAAAAAGCCTCCTTTGCTTCCTCACATGTGGAATACAAAATACAGTGTTTTTATTTTTTATTTATTTATTTATTTTATTTTATTTTTTTGAGACAGAGTCTCACTTTATTGCCCAGGCTAGGGTGAGTGCCATGGCGTCAGCCTAGCTCACAGCAACCTCAAACTCCTGGGCTCAAGCAATCCTGCTGCCTCAGCCTCCCAAGTAGCTGGGACTACAGGCATGTGCCACCATGCCCGGCGAATTTTTTATATATATTAGTTGGCCAATTAATTTCTTTCTATTTATAGTAGAGATGGGGTCTCACTCTTGCTCAGGCTGGTCTCGAACTCCTGAGCTCAAATGATCCGCCCACCTCGGCCTCCCAGAGAGCTAGGATTACAGGCTTGAGCCACCGCTCCCGGCCAATACAGTGTTTTTAAAAAGCTGTAGTTATATTAGGCCTAATGTAAGAGTTACCTCATAATATATTGTTGCTTTTCATTTGTGGGCGTGGGTATTATTTCATCACTAGCAACTAACTTTTTTTTCTAAGTAACCCTGCTTTAAGATAGGAACTAAGAAAGTTAATAACATTACTAGTAATTACTTTCTTGAACAAAGGGCCACTGGTCAAAAAAAAATATTTTGAAAAGAATCACTGAATTACTTATGTTTAGGTTGATAAGGCAATCTAGTCAATAGATAAAAAAATAAGAGTATTTTCTTGAAAGGTACAGAAAAATCATCTCTCAATAAAATCTTATAAAGGAAACAAGAGAACCATCAGCAAATATTTGGTTGGTTGACTTAACAAGGTGGAAATAGGCAAATCTTAATATGATAGAAGTAGGCTGTACTTTGATTTAAAAAATGATTCAAATGGAAAAGCTTGCTCTAATAGACCAATTTCAAGAAAACAACTTAAATAACATAAAGATGAGTTTCATGAGAATATGGATATTAATGTATATGGGAGAATGTACATGCTAATATTATTTGTAAACATGTACATTAAAAAAATGTGTAATTTGAATAAAAGTAGGATAGATTTCTCCAGTCCTCAAGTTTCACTGTGAACCTGAGAAAAAAGATATCTTTCATTACTTCTTGAAAACATTTTAAGGAAAGAGGTGAATTTGAATTAAAGTACAAAGAAAGGTAAAAAAATATGAATTTGTTGGGTTTTATTATGCTTGGTTATGTAATTTATGTAATTCTAGGTAAGTCACAATCTTTCTAACAAACATATCTATAAGTTAGAAAGTTGGACCAAATCATGGCTAAATTAAGGCATACTTTAAAGGCCTACTCTAAGTAGTAGAGGTGAAGCACCTGAACCTCGGAGGATTATAATTATCCTATCTCTACTTATATGAAGCCTCTGAATGCATTCTGCAAGTGCATTAACATTTTTAGATTGCTAGTCTGGTAGACTGTGGAAATAGAAATAGTTCACTAAAAAGGTCCCCCTGTATTGATTCTGTGAGGTAAGGGTGGAGAAAGCACTTCTAGACAATTTTAACCTATCCCTATAGAATTATTTCATGCTGACAAGTTTTTCTTATAAAATTGTCTCTTAATGACTTGAGTGATAAGACCAAGCGTGCATTCAGAAAAAGACCATTTGTAAAGGTCCTAATAAGACTTTAAAACTCAAAAACTTCTACCCTTTGTCAGATCACTTTGTTCATATTTTAAACAATATATGACAAACCAATTATGGAACTTTAACTATAGCTAAACAGTTTAAAATGATGGATTACATGTTAATATGGCTAACAGAATCAACAAATCTTATATGACAGTCAAATGACTGTAAGAAGAGCCTAGGCTGTTAATTATGCCACTCATTTCCCCCTGCTGGCTCTTAAGAAGGTTGTGGACCTTTTGATAAAGGTCTTAAGGACTGAGTATTTGGCATCCTCTCATTATTACACACTCTTCACTGGCATCAGTTCCTTATTTCACTTTCGCATGATAATAGTCTCTCAAAGTATGTAAAATAGGAAAACACACAGTTCAGAAGGGTTATTGCCATCTACATAAATCAAAGCTCTAATGATCTAAAGAGGGATATGAAATGAGAAGAAAAGCAGAAAAGGGAAAGAGCTAGTTTAAGGCTAAGCTAGTCCTATTATTTATGTATGCAAATGACACGACAGTAATAAAAGACTTTAAACCTGCTGATCATCTCACAAATAAATTAGTGATTGGGAAGGGAAAAGAATATGTCCAGTAGACTGACCCTAGCAATGATCAGGAAACTCAAAGGCTTAGTCTTTGCACCCAGGGGCAAGCGCAGTGGCAGAGAAGCATGCTTGCATTCTTAAATATATAAATATATATATATATATATCCACAAGGAAAAACAAAATAAAAATTAAATAAATTATATTAAAAAAAAAAAAAAAAAAAAACCAAAGAAACAGAAAAAAAAGGCTGGCTTGTCAGGGGATGGGGTCGAGAAGGCCCCGGTGTGTGTACTTACATAGAGGTCAGCACCGTAAAATCCGTCCTGGTAAACCACACTGCAGAAAATCCACACAAAAACAAAAACAAAAAAAACAAAAGAACAGAAACACATTCCGGTTATTGAGGACGGCAGCATGCACATGCGCTCTACACAGGCAGGTGATGTATGAATACAAAACCTGGGCTTGGGGCCATAGCAAGTCAGTGAGAAAAATGTGAAAGTGCACACAAGTTTATACAGCTCCAGGACATGCGTGGAGAGGGAAAGGTGTACAAAACTGGAATGCGGACATGGGTATCTGGTAATTAAAATAACATTAACACAATAAAAAGCACTCCCAGAAGAGCCTATTATAGCTATCTAAAATCTGCTGGGCTGGAAACATCAACTTTTTGTATATGGACTATTTTTAAAAATAAGCTTGCCCTAGGAGTAAGTTTTTCTTTAAAGAGCTTACAAAGGGAGTCAGGGTGGAGAGAGATTTAATATGAAAAAAATAAACCAAACAAATTCCAGTAGGGCAGGACCTGTATGCAAAGTATGTTTCAAAATTATGTTAAATATTTTGTTTTCAGTTTCATAGTAATATATAAATTTTTTTATGATATCCATACATCACCTGCTTTTTACCCTGCACATTAGACATGCGATAAGATTTGGCTGATCACACAAGCATGCAAAGTATTATTATTCAGCATTTTAAGAACCAATGCAACACCTCAGAAAAACAAGTCAATCAATTCTGACCAAAGTAAACAGAGAAATGTAATTAAAAAAAAAAACACAACCAAAAATACCCACAATGCATTGCTTTCACAAGCAGAGATAATGAGCTAAAGGTTAAGGTGATTGGTCCAAGGTCCAAGAATTGAAAGGTGCAGTGGGGATCCCAGATAGTAACAATATAATCCAGAGTGGGAAGGAGTAACTGGAAGATTTTAAGGGTTCTTTTTTGACCATAAGAGTGTTCATGAAAGTTCTGAAAAATACAATTGACAACTGAAATTCTGGGTGTGATCAAGGATCATCTGGTCTTATTTAAAAGAATAAAACTGAGAAGGTAGTTGGTTACAAATAGAAAAATTTATTTTCCTATTTACATAATGAATTTGTATCAAACATAAAATGCATGACTTTTTTTTTTAATACTAAGTGACACTATACTATTATTCTTAAAATATAGATTTTCAACTTTTGAGGTATTTTTGTACAGACTTTCTCCAAAACATTATTTTGGGACCAAAAGACATGGAATAGTAGTGGAGATACAAGATAAAACTTTCTTCTTCATATTTGTTAAGTGAATATTTGGCTATTTTAATTTAGATGATCTGTTTATTTACTGTTCATTCAACTAAACAAGCTGCAATTTTTCACCACTACCTTCTCTGTTACAATAAATAGTCTGGCAAGTAAAGTCATCAAATCATATTTTCAACTTGGATATGAAATAACCTGTTTCTTACAGGTAGCTGAAAAGTTTTTTAATTCTATTTCCAATGACATTTTGTTGTATTTACAGGATAGTATGGTCATACTCTATAATGCCTCAAACATGCTATGCCTTTGTATTACACAACAGGCAAATCAAACTCATCTTTGATGTTCATTTAACTAAGCCCTATTCATTTGCATAGCTTCCAACTGCAGTTAAAGTCTGATATTGGAAAGTAATCTACCTCTCAATTGTATTTTGATAAAAAAGAGACTTGTTCATGAGAAGGCTGATAAACTGGAAAACACTGAGGCTAAGTAGTGATTAATTAACCTTCAAAGATTTTAGTAAGGGGATATAGGCAAAGATTTAAAAATATTCTTTCTATAGAAAAGAGTGCTATAGCATTAAAAACATGAATATATTTTACCCTAAACTGAATCACTTATTAAGAATACTCATCTAAGTTCTGAAAGAATTCCAATATTCCTTGTATCAAATGCCACAAGGAAGCTAGAACACAATGATTAATGATGAAATTAGTTACTAAGCTAAAAAGCAATTCTAGGCCAGTCCCCATAAAATACTGGACTTATTCCTTGCCATCTTCCATGTAAATAGGTGCATTTAATAAAAAGGAAAACATGGGAAATTAGTGTTCAATGTAATGCACAGAAATTGATGTGATTAGACATAAAGGTAAAATATTTTTGACCAAATATATACCTGACACAGACTTGGTAGAGAATGGATTCTCAAGTTTGGCCAATATACTGAAATGACCTACATTGAATAGGAATGAATTTAACCACTTTATAAAGTAACTTAGGAATGTTACAAAAAGAAGTCCCATGTTTCTGGTGAGCAGTCTCTCTGCAAATATGACAGTAAACTCTCTTGGGCTGAAATGGAAGATACTTCATAAGTAATTTTCCTAGTGTGTAGAACTTCCAAATTTCACTTGAATATTTCTTGATGAAACAATACTGCATATTCACTTCTTTAAAAAGAGATGTCAGAGGTTGAAGGTCAAAGGTCAAGTTGTGAGAAAAAGGATAAAATTAAAAGTAATGGTAGAAGATGGAGATGATGGAATGCATGGGATTTAAACATCTATAAACTGCAAACAAAAGTTAATTTCTGAAGCAGTTCCCCTGCAGTGTCTTTTGGAGCCTGCCCACTTCAACATGCATACTTGCCTTGTCTAATAAAAATGCTTTAATTCTGTGGAATGGAGAACTCCTAATGGTATGTCCATTTGGTCTACGAATGAATGAATGCTAAATTAGTACACCTCAAGGCTAAGAAATTTTGTTGTCAGAAAAGGACATACAAAGGAAGCTCTTTCTCTTTATATTTTAACTAAGTAGGAGCCAATAAACAGGCTTCTCTGCCACTATTTATCCCTCAGTAAGAATACAGAAAAAAACCTGTCATAGGCAGAGAAAAGATGAAGAAGAGAAATGTCACATCTTTGAAGAGCAAAAGTCTTTGGTATGACAGACTTATAAAAGTCCACTCTTTATAAAAATATACATTGTAGGCTGACACTGAGAAACAACTAAAAACAAAACCTGCCATCTTCCCTCCTTCTCTCCCATTCAATAACAAAGGATTTATTTGTTGCTATGGAATCATTCCACTGCATGAGACACCCTCCATACAAAAATCAAAGGTGAAGGGTGCTCAGCTGCATTAGTTGTTTTACCATCATTCAGAAGCCAACTGCAGTTTAATTCCTCCTACTTCTCCCTTTCTCCCTTGATTCAATTGGACTTGGCTCATCTTAGAATTAACCTCTTTTAATCCATTTCCTACAAAGAAAGCAAATCCATTGTGGGTAACTAGCTCTGCTGCTCACCACCCAGGCAGTGAAACCAAAGGGGAGGGCACATGTGACAGCCTTAGCCCCAACATGGGGTGGCGATAAGGGGGTGAACACAGCAGATGCAGTCTTATACTACAATCTTGAGCTCCTCTTTTGGTTCTCTGCAATAATGTTAATCCATATTCGTGCGCTGCTGAGTGAACTCCATGCCAACACACTGCTAGTAAACACAAGGCGGTTCTGGCTACTGTCTTAAGCCATTAGCATGAGGGCTTAAGGTGGCCAAAATGAAGGTCTATATAATGAATTGATATTTGGTTACATTCTGATGATGGTATATTTTGGTTCTTGCCATCTAATATGTTAATTTGCAAATATTCACTGAATGTCTACTAAGTGGCACGGCAACGTCCGAGAAGTTATGGTATTCTTTTTCGTCCAATTGCTTATTTTAGAAACATTGATTTTGGAATCTAATACTTACCCTGGATAGGCGGGGATGGCTGTTGGAGGTACTGCTCGGACTGCACCATATACTGTTCGCCCTCTGCCCCTCAGATGGGCTCCTCTGAAAGCAGCCGCTGTGGTGGCTGCAGTTGGGTAAGGGAAGCCAGGAACTAAAGGGAGACCCAAAATATGACAGAAATTTCAACTTGCATTCAATAGCAGGTATACAGGCACAACTTGCTGCGAATCAATTGTAGAAAAGATGAAAAGATATGTTCCACACCTTTTGTGAAAAGGTGGCACACAGAATAGTCAGTAAATCTCCTACCCTGGGTCTCTGACTGGGAAAGAAATGGAAACAGAGACCTAACATGCAAAAGCAAATGATTCCATGCCTCACAAATCTGGAGTGAGTTTTCTTGGCTCCTTCCCAGTTTGGGCATTTCAAGGCAAGCTAGTGATAGAGAGGTCAAGAGGCTCTGAGAACTACTGCCATAATAAGAGACAGACTTCTGGCCGGGCGCGGTGGCTCACGCCTGTAATCCTAGCACTCTGGGAGGCTGAGGCGGGCGCATTGCTCAAGGTCAGGAGTTCGAAACCAGCCTGAGCAAGAGCAAGACCCCGTTTCTACTATAAAAAGAAAGAAATTAATTGGCCAACTAATATATATATATATATATATATAAAAATCAGCCGAGCATGGTGGAGCATGCCTGTAGTTCCAGTTACTTGGGAGTCTGAGGCAGCAGGATCGCTTGAGCCCAGGAGTTTGTGGTTGCTGTGAGCTAGGCTGACGCCATGGCACTCACTCTAGCCTGGTCAACAAAGCGAGACTCTGTCTCAAAAAAAAAAAAAAAAAAAAAATAAGAGACAGACTTTTAATTAGTATAAACGGTTTAAATCAGATTGACATAAACTCTTTAATGGGCCAATTATTAACTTTGTTTCTAAATGTTACTCTGTGCATATAATATTCCTCAAAAGAATACTCTTTTTGTATTTTTACATGATGCCTACCTCCCAAGGCATACAACAGTCTTTAGATGTTTCATTAGTCAATTTCATTCTTTTACCTAAAATGTTTTAATCCAGAAATGAAGGCGAGAGGGAAACCACTCCTCCCCTGTTGTCTTGCATCCTTTAAAGAGGCAGGCATTTCCCAAGGGCCTATTTTAAGTGTGCCATCCTCTAGAAAACACAAAGAGACACTGGTTCCATATTCACTAAATCCTGTTTAATTATACCTCTTGCTGGAGTAAAATGGCTCAGGTCAGAATGACTTTAGAGATATCAAGAGAGCTAAAAATAATCAATAATACTGGAAGTGCTTTTATTTATTTTTTTCTTTTTTGAGACAGAGTCTTACTCTGTTGCCCGGGATAAAGTGCTGTGGTGTCAGCCTAGCTCACAGCAACCTCAAACTCCTGGGCTCAGGCAATCCTCCTGCCTCAGCCTCCAGAGTACCTGAGACTACAGGCATGTGCCACCATGCCGGGCTAATTTTTTCTATATATTTTCAGTTGGCCAATTAATTTCTTTCTATTTTTAGTAGAGACGAGGTCTCGCTCTTGCTCAGGCTAGTTCTGAACTGATCTTGAGCGATCTACCCGCCTCAGCCTCCCAGAGTTCTAGGATTACAGGTGTGAGCCACCACGCCACGATGTAAGTGCTTTTATGTGATACTCTCCTGGAGGCCCTAAAGCTGACCTGCAGAGGATGTGTATAATATACTTAACATATACTTGGCTTTTTTTGTTTTATTATCAAGTACAGACTGAAATATTCTTTATATGCTCTTACCCTCTGTACCTTTCCAACTATTTTTGTTTTGTGACAATCTTAATATGTGGTCAAGAAAATTCTAGCACAGTTTAAGCAGGACAGGGCATTGATAATATTTACTATTCCTTTTGAGAATGTTTCCTTTTCAGTTGCATATTATATACTAGGAGGAAAAAAACCCTAGCACATCACTGCTCACTCACAATAGTCAAAATCCATGCCAGGCCAACATAGGCTACTTACTGATTAGAGGAATGTAAGTGTTGATACCCCCTCTTCCCGATAAGGGTACTGCCGCATCATTGCCTAGGGACACATCTGCTTGAAAGCTGGATGCTGATTGCATTTCAAAAAAAATTTAAAAATGCAAAAAGATTACAAAGGAATAGCAAATTGAAAAACAACAGATGCTGTTACAGTTAGCACCAATGGAAAAATTAACTTAAATACTACCTGCATATAATTCAGGACCATATACAGCTCCAACTACTGGGCTTAATTTCCAACCTGAAATGGAAAAAAGAACAGTGAGCATTTAAGACTACATGAAGAAAAGGAGTGACCTATGCATGTCAAGCTGGCTTCAGACATCTCTGGGTCTATTTTTGCTTATTATCAACTTCTCTTTAGAATGCCGGTTTGGGGTTTATATGAGAGGGTAATAATAGCATTGTCTTTAAGCAGGACTAGCACAGTGAAGGGAAAACGAGGGACTAGGGGATGTGGAGGGCAGGAGTGGTGAGGTAGGGGTTGGGGGAGAGAGAGAGAGAGAGAAAGAGAAAGAAATTGGGAAGGAGGGAGAAAGATGGAGAGGGAATGATGGGAGAAAAAAGAAATATAAATAAATCCTGAGGTTTGGTTTAGTGCTCTCACAGAACTACCCTACATGACCTATTCTTAGTTTGGAAAAAGGAAAGAAGGCAGAATATATGTCATTCTGTACCACACTGTGATTTACTTTCTTATATATTATCTTAACCCTGTTTACTACTCTAGTTGGTTTTGTTTTTTTTTTCCTGAGATAAGGTCTCACTCTGTCACCCAGGCCAGAGTGCAGTGGCATCATCACAACTCACTGCAACCTCAAACTCCTGGGTAATCACTCCAGTGATCCTCCTGCCTCAGCGTCCCGAGTAGCTGGGACTACAGCACATGCCACTATGCCCAGCTAATTTTTATATTTGTTTTGTAGAGATGGGGTCTTGCCATGTTGCTCAGGCTGGTCTCAAACTCCTGGCCTCAAGTGATCCTCCCACCTCGCCTCCCTAAGTGCTAGGATTGCAGGCGTGAGCCACCATGCCCAGCCAACTCTAGTTGTTTTAATAAAGGTATCTTTTGACTAAATTCTTAAGTGGCCTGGATCTTTGACTCCATATTCAATTATACCATGCTGGTATTCTGAAATTCTCTTTTATTGGGATTCACCAAGTAAAAAAGGAAAGACATGCAATATTAAAATTCAAGATATCTTCCCAACTTCAATGCATGTCTCGTGAGGTTTCAATTTGTAATGAACACATTAAAGTTAATCAAACTTTTTGGCTAGTGGACATCAGACACCTATAGAACATTAGCTTAAGCATTTATAAATTTAAGAGTTTTCAAACAATACTGCTTAATGTTAAATTTATTTCTTCATTGCCTTTTTATATTTATAGCAATATAGCAAGTATTCTTTTAAAAAGAAAAGTATATTACTACATTGTACATTGACAGTGAATGAGAATTCTATATGAAAACTTTAACCAGTATTTATTAAATTTATTACATAATAAGCAGACATACCCTATTATTATTCTGAAAGACTGGCTCTTTTGTTGATATCTTTTATATAATCTTAAGTTACTAGCATTTTGTCACAGCTACTCTATAAATAATATGAATGGAAAGAAGAAAAGGCCATTTCTATTGAAATTACCAGATTTAAATGGCCATAAGTAAAGACATTATTCAAGAGAAAATCCCATTTATTCTGTTTCACTCCAATCTCTCATTAATCATTTTATGTGCTTGTGATAGTGATGTCTCTTCATTATTCTACATAAAATTTTGGCAAAATCTTGGTTAAAATCCTACTTGAGCTGTAAGAGCATAAACATTCTGCAATGTCAAATGTCTGCAAATTGCACAAATAATGCACAATGTTTCTGTAAAAATTAAGTGATTTCAACCAACATAATGAAAATGCTAAGAATTCACCAGAAGGCACCCAATGTACTCTTCTTAGGACTTTTAACACAGCAACAGCAGGTTGCTTGAATATTAATTTAGAATAGTATTTTTAATATGACCTTTTTCTTTCCTACCAATGGCGCTAATTCCTGAGCACTCCCTTTAAATCCAAACGATGGATGCACCTTGATATGCTCTTTGCAATACTTTGAGTATGTTTGGTTTTCTAGAATTTATAATATATTTTCACAAATGTCATTTGACCTTCATAAAACCCAAAGAGGAAGGTAAGACAGGTACCACATCTGCAGCCTTGGGTAAGTACTGTACTTATCCCGGCTTCATTTCCTAAATAATAAGCTGAGAGGGTTGACTTTTGATGATTTCTAAAGAACCTTCTAAAGCTAAAATTTTGTATTCTCCAATTTATAGACATGAAAACAGAACCAAGAAATTGGTCCACTGTCACAGAGTAAAATGAAGAGTTAAATTTAGAGTAGAATTTTTGTCTTCTGAATTCTAGTCCGAGGCTCTTTCTGTCACATCATTTTCCTTGGATCTAAAGGAATTTGCTAGTCTTTGCTTCTCCTTTTCCATTTTGTTTACATCAGGTTTTTATCGAAATTGTAGAAATTTGTTTTTGTAATAGCAATGAAAATAAGAAAACAAGAGGCAAAGTGGGAAGGAGTGGTATCACATGATTACACCAGTGATAAAATGGGCGGGGAAAATGCAAATTATGCTGACAAATTTGTATCATCTATGTGAAAAGCTTGGCTAAAAACGAAAAGACTTTATAAGATGTACTCAATACTAATACATTTCTACTTAAGACATTACAGCACATACAGCCATCTGCTAGCACAGTGGGTTCAAACTTATTTAAAAAGCAGCAGAAACTCCCCCTTTTATTATAGATAAAAATCTTAAGCAGACCCGTAAAATATACAAGAGTGAATGATGAGTTGCTCGGCCAAAGTGGAGCCAGAGATCTCAGAACCCAACTTAACTGGTTTCCTCTTTTCTTTCCCAAGCTGGTTCTATAGAACACAGTCTGCAAAACTACTGTTGGACTACAGATTAAAATTATACTCCATCTCATTTACAGAACATGAGTCTAAATTTGAAACTAATATAAAATTTCTGTTTTTAAGACAAATTATTCACAGAAAATCTCCTCAATAAGAAACATTTATAAAATTCAACACTGTAATATGTAATCATTAAAGAGAAAATTACACACACATTTACACATACTTATGTTAGTTAGTTATCTCTAGGCCTTCTAAGGACAGCAAGGGGTCCAGAATTATAAAAGTGATTAAAACATACTATTCTTCCAATTTATTCCTTCCATGCTTGGAAGAGTAGGAATCAGTAGTAAAAGTCAGAGTTGATGGGCATCCAGGGGCATTACGGACAAATCTAACATATTACAAAGAACTACAGCAATGGAAAAAAGAAGGTGCTCAAGTGGGATCTCATTTGGGTTAACAGGCAACCTTAAATGGCATGTTTGTACTGTGTAGAAGAGATAAACCTTACTTGGAACATAACACCTTAATAACTAAAATATTTAGCTTAATTCTAAAGGAAAAAATTAATTTTTAAAGATAAAATATTTTCTTAGGTAAAGAGACTACTTCACTGTAAACTGTTTTAAGACTGAAATAAAGAGAAATTCTTAGAAGTTTATAAAAAGTTCATGTATTTATATGAGAATAAATGACATCCTTCTGAAGATGATTTGTAATTTCTTACCATTTGCATATGGTGTGACCATCTTCTTATTGGTCATTACTCGTGCTGTAGCATTATTCACCTAAAAATAACAAGTAGAAAGAAGGGCAGGGAAAAAGTAGAGCACATTAGGGAACATGGAGTTGCTTATCCAATAACACAGTACTTAGCTTAAAATGTAAATTTCTGAAAGTATTGATCTAAATAATTAATACAGCAATATAAAATATTAATACATAATATTCGAATTAAAGTGCTTATTAAATAAGGCCAACAAGAGTAAAATGCAGTTTCTTGGTCTCAAAATGGAAAACTAGGGCTACTTTACTACCCAGTACTCCAAAAAGAAAAAAAAAAAATACATTTCCAAATTCTTTGGAGATCTTTTAAACAGAGAAGTCTCTGTACTAAGGAAAATTGGAAAAAAAAAATAGTAAAGAACTGTATTTGCAAATAAATTTTGAAGTTGGTTAATAAAACAGAGGGTTACCACATAAGTCATGAAACAGATTTATGGGAAAGTGATTAAAATAAGTCTATTAACTTCATCTGTCCTCATGTTCAGCATTTTTGATATGTCTAAGACATTACTGTCTAATGTGAGTAACAGATACAGGAACTTAAGATTCATTCCCATGTTGACAGTCTTCAGGACCATTCTGAATTTTCTAGGCTAGCTGGTGTATTTTGAAAATAAAGTTTTTTAGAAGGTCTTTAAAGTAGGTACTTATAAGAATTGAGAAAATAAAGTGTTTATTTTGTTTTATGGTACTCTCCACTCTCATTACAGAACTGCATAATTTAAGCATTCTCGGTGCTGGAATGCGGGGGTGTTACACAGATGGCACTGCTGAGGAAAAGAGGGATGGAGCTTCGAAGCCAAGATACTGCAGCTCTTACAAGGAGGGTAAAGCCTCACCATAGAACTCAATTATACACTATATTGGATGGTCATAAAACATGCCAATGTTAAAAAGAATTATAAAATACAAATGTCTTACTTTGCCTCTTCGAATTTACATTGTGCTACTAAAGTTGTGTAGTGATAAATTTGTGTTATAAAAAAACCAATGTTAGGTAGCACTGGGACTAAAAAAACTTCTATGTCTTTTAAGGTCTGTACAGTGATAACCCTCTACGTGAGGAAAGAGCTTGAAACTCCATTTACTCTAATTTGGCCCACCAAATAATATAAACATTTCACATTTAAAAAGAAAGAATGGGATACAACAACGATGAGACTGAGAGCATGCAGTTAAAACACACACACACACAAAGAAAAGAAAAAAAAACAATCAATTTTGGAAAGAAGGGAAAAAGTGAAGAGCCAGGTTCTCACAGATAAGGATTAGAATGAAGCAAGAGCTAAAACTAGCTGCTGGAGCAGAATGCAACCAAGCACTTAAAAGGAAAAATGGCCAGAACCAATCAGAAACCACCAGTTAGCAAGAGACCAACAGCTGCATGGGACTGAAGGAATGGGGAAGGCAGAACAGGGAAAGGGACAGGAGCAGGGATTTGGGTAAAGAGAGCAATAAGGTAGGGAAAAAGAAAAGAGAGAGAGTCAGGAAGGGTGTAACGGGCAGGAACGAGGCAAGGGCAAAAAAAAAACAGAGCTACAGAGGTTTGGGAAAAAGGAAAAGGGAAGAAAGGATGTAGGGGCAGGAAGTGCATTAATAAAACCAGCCAAACTGGAGTTCAGTAACTCTGAGTAAGATGTGCAAGGGGAAAAAAATCACCATGAAGTCAGTAATCAAACAGCTCAGACTGCTACAAAACAATATGTACATCCAAAGTCCAGGCGGCATTACTCAACAGCATTGAAAATAAAAGGGAGAAAGGAAAAGGAAGAGGAACAAGTCAAATCACATTTTGTAGTGTTAATGTGAGATGGCAGATGGACTTTTTCTTTCTTATTTAATTGTTTTGTAATTACATTTTTAAAAGCTTCTTCTCTAGTGCTTTTGTTTCACTTACCGCCAACGGGCACCATCGCCAGCATTGTGTATAGTTACCATGGAAAGAGTGAGTCAAGTGAAGGGCCCTAAATGCTAAACCATTGGAAAGGAGGGGAAAAAAAGCAAAATATGCAGACATCTTACTCAAAATGGTGGCTTTTATATTTAATACTTTTAAAAATTGGGAAAGGGGAAAGGAGCCAGTTAACCCTCAGTGCGTTATCAAAATGGGCTGGTGAACACCAGGTGGCTGACTTAATCAAAATCACAGTCCATTTGCCAGCCATCCATCCAATCCTCTATTTGAGGATTTTATCTGTAAAAATTTAAGAATTAACTGTCAAAATTCTTGGTATTAGATATATTTAAAAACTATGCAAGTTTTGGATTCTTTCCTCCCTCCCCACAACCTCTATAATCTTCTGTTCCATGCTTATCACGTGCACATAGCGGCAAACTGGCCTCCCAAGAGAAAAAGGATATTGGCTGGCCCCTTGATTCACTACAGAACACAATGTTATAAACTGGATAATCTTTAAAGTTAGTTTTGCTTATGCCTGATCACAGGAATTCAGAGACTCACGAACTGAAGCAAAGGAAAAAAATCAAGAGAGCAGAAGGATGAACATTTTGGAGGAAAACTGTAAATGAAAAACAAACATATATACGCACACAAAAAAATCAAAATTAAAATCCCCAAACAACAAAAAAATGGGGGAAGAGGAAGCAGACAGATGCGTTACTTTTATACATTTTAGTGCAAGAAGGTAAAGAACACAGAGATACAAACACACATACATGTGCACGCACACACACAAAGACAAGGTTCCAAATGTGAAATAAATGAGGCAATACAAAAAAAAAGAAATAAAAATATAAACCAGAAATTGAATTATTGAAGACATGCACCTCGATTTTACGGCCCTCTACCACGGTGCCGTGTAATTTCTCCCTGGCCCTGTCTGCATCAGCACTATTCTCGAAAGTTACGAACCCGAATCCCTGCATGCAGCGGGAGAAGGGGGGAAAACATGCACATCGTTATATTGAAATACTGATCTCTTGGTAAATAGAGAAAAAATATCACAGTATGAAACTGACATCAGCAACAACTCAGCAATACTCTCCCAAAGTCACATTTTTGGTCCATGCATATTTTGTAAAGGGAAATTAAATCCAGTAAAAGAATAAAGAACTGCAATAATGATAATAATAATTTAATTAACAGCAATATAACAATAATAAAATAAAACATAAAGCATGTGAGGCCAGACCAAAATTAAGGTATAGAGTTACTCAAGTCAAACTATTCCATCAAGAATCTGAACAGGCAGGGATAGTGGCTCACGCCTGTAATCCTAGTGCTCCGGGGGGGCTAGGCAGGAGGATTGCTTGAGGCCAGGAGTTTGAGACCAGCCTGAGCAAGAGCGAGACCCCATATCTATGAAAAAATAGAAAAAATCAGCCAGGCGGCATATTGGCATGTGCCTGTAAGTCCCAGCTACAAGGGAGCTGAGGCAGGAGAATGGATTGAGCCTAGGAGTTTGAGGTTGCAGTGAGCTGTGATGACATAGCTGCACTCTAGCCTGGGCAACAAAACAAAACTCTGTCTCAGGAAAAAAACCAAAAAAACAGAATCAAACAATTTTTAATGTCTTTCCTTTCTCTGTCAATTCATGCTGTTAATTTAATGTACATGCTCCTTTATGTAATATTCTAAAATATTTAGTTAAATTTACTCTCTGACATTCCAAATCCATTATTCCCCAGTAACTGTTACATGAAATCTGATATTCAGGTTCAATCATGGCATGACATCTTTTACCAGGACTAACAAGTTTAGCCCCATTGTGCCTGTTGCTTGTGTCACTATTAATTGCACTGGGAACAGGATAATTCAAGACAGTCTTGAAGTCCAATTTGTATGTACTGGGTGTGGAAGAGGTGAGCACTCTTGTTCTAAGCAAATGAAAATATTACTAAGCAGTGGTCAGTCAATCATGACTTTTCTTCAATGCCAATTTTAAGTGACTGGATTGGCACTTCCAGTAAAAATATGCAGCTGAATTTCAGAAAATTACTAAGCCAAATTTGCCTAAATTATATGTTTGTTGATGCTTACATCTGCTATTAAATATATTAGTAATTTTCCATATATAGAGAAAAAAGGACAGTCAATAGGCAATGGGAATGAGATCTACATCAGTGGCATCAGTAGTGTACTATCCAAAAGAAAAAGAATACCACACATAACACAACAATATAAATGCTACCGTGAGTTAGGATTAATTTATTTGTCTCTTGCAGGTGCTACCAAAATAGAATGGAGCTTTAATTCATTAAGTAGACAAATCAGGAGACCAGGGAGTTAACTAACTTTACTAATCTGTTCACATACTACCAGACTAACATCAGCAGGATTTACCATATATTTACATGACTATTTCATAAAGTATCACAACAGCTTTATTCCAGGTGCTTCATCCTAATCTTTCGACTCTGCAACTATAATTTAAAAAATAATTTCTCAAGCTACTCATATATGCAGAGTGGTAAATTCTTAGGATTTTCTGTAAAGTCCTCATTTCCCAATAGCTTCATGGTCCCTCTAGCATTTTGCAAATATTCTATCATAGGATAACCCAGAACCCTTTATTTTTAACTGAAGTTCTGCCTTGCTGCTTAATAACATGAGTACTCCTTTATATAAGAAACATATTCTTAACTGAGATGGTAAATAGCATGCATTGCTCAATAAAAGATTTCATAAAAGCAATGCCATTGTTTTGAAAAATCTGATTACTCAGCATTGTAAAAGATTATGTGGATAAGTGGTGTTTGGAGGATTCCAGTGGATTATCTCTACCCACAATCTGGGTATCACAAATACCCTAGAAAGTACAATGCTAAGTTGACAGAAATTTTAAAATGTATGTTGCTTGGAATGGAATATTAGTATTGGTAATTTTAGTTAATACTCTCCCAAAGATGGGAACATATTTTCACACAAATTTTTTATATCAACATGTTATGGCAACTTTGCCACCTTGAGGTATATAAAATAATATTCAATTGCATCACTTGTCATCTACACTAGCAGCGCTGAAGTCAAGCAGCCAGCTCTCCAATCCTGGCGAGCTCTCCAATCGGGAAGTTAAACTTTTGAAAAAAGGTCACAGACAGTGATTAGTTTTTATAACACACCTGGGAAATATGACAAGCTATATTCCAACAGATTCTCACAGTCATAAATTTTATGCCTTGGGTTAAATTAATAAATTATATATTAATAGTTGGATTACTATTAAGTTAATGACTAATATCTAGGTTTTTAATTTTAGCATTACAACTATCTACCTATATCTACACACCTATATTCAAATTTACATACTTGTCATCTTAAATAAAACCATGAAGTAGAAAGGAAAGATACATTGGTTTCATTTTGAAGGTAAACAAACTGAGGTTAAGTACCCAAGAATATACAGCTAATGGTGAGAAAATCAGAAGTTCAGCTCTGCAAATCTGAGCTCAGGATTTTATTTATTAAACTACATTAGTCCTAAAATCCTTCTAGTTTTCTTTTTCAAATATAATTGTTAAATGTCTTCTATAATCTTCCTTTCTGGAATCTGTTGAGAAACATCAGTGATATAATAAATGTGTCCAAACGAATGGAAGGTGGTATCATAAGCATTAAAATTTTACAGTCAGCAAATGACAAAGTTTAACATTAATGTCTGTTTGTGTAAGATTTTCTCAATAATGACTTTAATATTTTGTAATAAAATTTCATTTTTAAATGTTTTAACAGTGTTTTATTTTAAAAGGTGCTTACTATATGCTAAAGAAAGTGCTAATCAAGACACCAAAGATATAAAAGTAAAACAATATTTTCCTAGGGTAATAGAGAGAAGGAGGCCTTGTTGGTTCTTTGGGATTCTCTAATATGAAACATAGAGGTAAGTGAATTTCTTTCTTTCCTTGAATATAAACAGACCTTTTGGTAGGCAGAATAATGCCTCCCCCAAAGTTGTTCATGTCCTAAGCTGGAACCAGTGAATATGTTACCATACATGGCAAAAAGATTTTGCAGATGTGATTGGGTTAATGAATCTTGAGACGGACATTATCCTGGATTATCCTGTTGGGCCCAATCTAATGCAGTGGCCCACAGTGGCCACTGTACTGTGCTTGTAAGTGAAAAGCAGAAGCAGGAGAGTCAGAATGAGAGTAAAGCAGCCTGAGAAAGACTTGACCAGCTACTGCTGGCTTTGAAAACTGAAGGGAGCTACAGTCCAAGGAGTGTGGGCAGCCTCTAGAAGCTAGAAAAGGCAAGGAAAGAGATTATCCCTCAGTGCCTCCTGAAGGAACATAACACCTTGATTTTAATCCCATGAGACCCATTTCAGACTTCTGATCTCCACAACTGTAAGATAATAAATATATGGTTTTAAGCCACCAAATTTGTGGTAATCTGTTCAGAAGCAATAGGAAATTAACATATAACTCTCCTAACTAAAGTCTGAGATTAAGAAAGTGAGAGGTATAACCACCATTTTAGAAGTATTGTTCTTGAGTACTTTTCTCTCACGTTGAAACTTTTAGCAGGTGATTTTCCATCAACCCAAACTTCATGTTTCCTTATCTATTACCTTTACAATTCAGTTTCAATAATATTAACTCAAAGCTTAAAAAATTGGTTAATGCACTATTTCTTCAATAGACTTTAGCATTTTAGAAAAGGTACCGGTCCTAGAATTGACGGGGCTTAATGGAAAAAAGAAAAAAAAAAGTGCCAAAAACTGTGCTAAGGATATTCAGAGATTATCCAGGCTTAAAAGTTACCAGTAGGAAAGTCAGCTTACATGAAATCATGTTTTAATGTCCCTTCATTCTTAGAAATCTAATGACATTAAGTTTGGTTATTCTGATCTGCTTTGAAAAACAAAATTAATAAAATTATGTATAAATCTAACACATTTTCCTTAGAACAGCTTCAAAACAATTATATAATGTATCAAACACTGAAACATAATAACCAGTCTGTACTGGTATTATATATAACAAATACATTATATAATCTATAAAAAGTAGATTTCACAGATTTAATCTCAAAGTCTTAACAAGAGGAAATATTTCAGGCATGATGAATGGAGAATTTTTGTTATCTAAATTCTTATTAATAAAAACAGATAAACAAAAAGTAGACCTTTTTTTGATTGATTATTATTGTTTTTTTAAACTCAACCAAGTTGCCCACCCCTTATAAGGGCAAAAGATACATTTCCCAAATATGCCCAAGCTCAACACTTAATACCACTCAAGGAAATTTCTTTCTTTCTTTTTTTAAGACAGGGTCTTGCTCTATTGCCTGGGCTAGAGTACAGTGGCATCATCACAGCTCACTGCAACTTCAAACTCCTGGGCTCAAGCAATCCTCCTGCCTCAGCAGGAAGTAGCTGGGACTACAGGCAAAAAACACCACGCCAAGATAATTTTTCCATTTTGTTTTTTGTAGAGATGAGGTTTCACTATGTTGCTCAAGCTGGTCTCAAACTCCTGGCCTCAAGCAATCCTCCTGATTCAGCCTCCCAAAGTGCTAGGATTACAGGTGTGGGCCACCATACCTACCCGCTTTTATTTTTAATTAAAAAACATGATACTGACACATTTATCTACACCAGCAATACAGACAGAAATATAATGCAAGCTGCATATAAAAATCTCAAATTTTCTAATAATCACATTTAAAAAAGTAAAAACAGGTGAAATTAATTTTAACTGTGTATTTTATTTAACCCAATATATACAACATAGTATAATTTTGATATGGCATCAATATTAAAACATTATTAGTAAGATGCTTAACATTCTTTTTTGCTAAGTCTGGAATATGGTGTATATTTTACACTTACAGTACATCTCAAGTTAGATTCTCCACATGTCAAGTGCTAAATGTGGCCACTGTACTGAACAACGCAGGTCTCTATGCTTTACATTCCTATTTAAGGGTCTCAGTCCCCAAAGTCCTCCTATGTTAATAATTTAAACATACCATTAGTGACTTACCAGTAAGCTATCTTAGCTGACTTTTGGAAATCAAAAAATGGTATGTTTGTTAGGTATATGGTTGTAGTTAAAACTTCTACAACATGTGACAGCAACTTCTTTACCTGCCCTGACATCCACTTATCCTCAAGGACATATAGGAGCCAAGTAACTATCACCTTTTTAGTCTGGCCTCAGACTGCGATAAATAACAAGCAATAGGATGAGTACTGTAAGAATATTTTTTAATTTGTATAATCTTTGAATTTTTCCATCTCAGAAGAATGAGAAAGAAAATTTACCATGTAACTTTTAAGGGAGAAATCAAAAGCAGACGGATCTCCTGGGTATGGCCAGAACACAGAAATTAAAAAACAAATAAAAGAAAAATAAAACCAAAACCCATAAAATGGTAACAAAAGAAAAATAAACTAAACCCTTTGGAAATACATGCACTGTTAATTCAATTTTAAGTATAATAAAAACCATTTCATTTCAGCATTACCTATCAAGTTTTACTGAAAATCACAAATGCCTACTTAGTGTAACTTCAAAAAAAGTATTTTTACTATATTTGGAAATAAATAATTTCCCTTTGCATGAAATTAAAAGCCAGGGTAAGAGGCAAGAAATTATAGCACATTACTTTTGTCTGAGGAATAGGAATAGAGATTTTTTTTTTATCTTTCCTAACTTCCGCCTAAACCCAGATCCCCATTATTCCAGAAATCCACCTGAGAAAAGTAATGAGAACACATTAATTAAAAACAAATTAGGCTCAAGCCTGTAATCCTAGCTCTCTGGGAGGCCGAGGTGGGCGGATCATTTGAGCTCAGGAGTTCGAGACCAGCCTGAGCAAGAGCGAGACCCCATCTCTACTATAAATAGAAAGAAATTAATTAGCCAACTAATATATATAGAAAAAAAAAATTAGCCGGGCATGGTGGCACATGCCTGTAGTCCCAGCTACTTGGGAGGCTGAGGCAGCAGGATTGCTTGAGCCCAGGAGTTTGAGGTTGCTGTGAGCTAGGCTGACGCCACGGCACTCACTCTAGCCTGGGCAATAAAGTGAGACTCTGTCTCAAAAAAAAAAAAAAAAACAAAAAAAAACAAATTAGGATATCCCAATTATCCTAATTTGATTATATGACTATATCAAATTAT
Organism: Mirza zaza; assembly: GCA_008750895.1. Taxonomy (NCBI): domain Eukaryota; kingdom Metazoa; phylum Chordata; class Mammalia; order Primates; family Cheirogaleidae; genus Mirza; species Mirza zaza. The sequence continues at coordinate 18,315 of VSMD01060514.1, read as the reverse complement.
CACATGTACCCCCCAAATATGTGCATCTAATATGTATCAAAAACAAAACAAAGACAAAAAAAATTGCTAGAAATCTCAATAATTGTTATTGTGCTCTATCATGTAGTCCTTTAGTGGACTTAATAATTGGCACTGTCTAAAGATAGCTTCTACATATTTAGTATTTATAACACATGCTCCTTTAAGGGACAGCTATATCAAAAGAACCTTGACAAAACTCTATAAAAATATAAGCGTTAGGCCAGGCATGGTGGCTCACACCTGTAATCCTAGCACTCTGGGAGGCTGAGGTGGGAGGATTGCTCAAGGTTAGGAGTTCAAGACCAGCCTGAGCAAGAGTGAGACCCTGTCTCTACTAAAAATAGAAAGAAATTAGCCGCAAAACTAAAAATATATAGAAAAAATGAGCCAGGCATGGTGGCGCATGCCTGTAGTCCCGGCTACTTGGGAGGCTGAGGCAGGAGGATTCAGGCCTGAGGAGGGCTCAGACCTGAGCCCAGGAGTTTGAGGTTGCTGTGGGCTAGGCTGACGACATGGTACTCTAGCCCAGGCAACAGAGTGAGACTCTGTCTCAAAAAAAACCAATAAATAAATAAAATAAATGTTAGAATCTGTGTATTCTTTTATAAAAAGAATGCGATAATTATCAAAAAATTGTTATGGGTGATAGTGAGCAGGATGGTGGAAAGTCTGAATTTCAATAATGGAATAAACTTTTGAAAAACAACGAGTTCTTAGTCATTAAACATCTCTAGCTGAGAATGCGAGATCAAGAATACTGGGTATTGAACCAGGTGACCATTATTTCAGGTTCTAAGATTCTGTGTGAGAAAAATGACTAGAAGGATACATAAGAATATCAATAGTGAATATTCTCATTAACTAGGTGTGCTTTTTTCCTTTCTACTTTTCATTGAGTACCATGTTTCCTTTTGAGAGGGTATTTTTAAAGTTGTTACTCAAAGGATCTATTATATAAGGAGAACAACATAGTTGATTGTTCAAATTGGGACACTCTGAGAGAGAAAAGGGATATTATTAATAATTATGCTAAGATAACAGGAATAAATTGGGGCTATCCTGGATAAACCAGGACATATGGCCACTCTACCTAGGCATTATCTTATTTGTGTTAATAATCTGTCATTCCTTGTGAAATTTAGAGAATTAATAAAGCTATATATACTCATATTATTAATTTTCTAGATTCTATTTGAATAAAGTTGTTAATTTTTTGGCAGGGATACCATTTTCCATCATATGTCCTAATTGTACATTTTCAAAAGTCTAGTATTTGTTTCAATTAATCAGAGAATTGGATACAGCTGACTCTGTTTTTACATGAGATTTACATGGAGAGTAAAGACAAAAAAATCACATAAAATAATATAAATACATATGTATGCATGTAAATGATATATATTCCTTCCATAATCTAGGTAAGCCAAATTTAGAAATTCTAAGGTCAAAGAATGAGAAAGGAAATAGTTAATAACAAAAAAAACAACTACTTTGTGGACCACAGCAATTCTACTCTATAACCAAGCTGGAAAAGGTAGAATATTGGCAAGCAGGAGGGAATGGGCATTACAGTGTAAGACTGTTTTCTTATGTTTTCAAATGGGTATATCCTAGAATCCCTGGGCCAATAGTCTCATTATAAAAAATATGACTGGGTGAAGAGTTGCTTTTTGTTTTAGAACAATTTGATTAAATACTATTTTCATGTAAGTATTACTTATATCAGAATTACTTTCTGACTAGTTTTTCTGCAACTGCTTCAAAAAAATTCAATAAAAGCTAATTTCTATACAGAAAAGCAGTCTGTTTAAAAGTCAGAGCAACTCTTAACTAATAGAACCACATAAAGTCTTCTTTTCTCTGCCTCTTTTCAAAACATGTTGAAATTTTATAGTCAACCCCAAACATATAAAAAAAAATGAGAAACTAAACTTAATTCACAAAAAGAAAAGCACTCATTAATTTATCTTTGGTGGATCCCAGAGGAGGCATCTATGAATTTGATTCCAAAATAAATCTCTATTAGGAGCCTCAGAGCAGTTCCAGGGGAACCCATTGCAGGAAAGAACTTGAGGTAATAATTAAGAAGGTCAGAGGACAAAAACAAGGTTTTTTGTTGTTGTTTTTTTTAAATCAGTCTTTGAAGGCAGATCCAGGGCAATTCTGAATTCTGTGCTTTGTTTTAAAAACATTTACCAATTAGTATATCATCTGTGTACCTCTTTAGCAGCCCAAAGAAAAATGGGGCAGTGAGGACACAGCATCAAGCTAAGAGAAGCAGCATATGCTTTTAGATTCCTCAAAGAGAAAATGGAAGGCTTATGTCATTATTTTAAAATGAAAATTACATGGGACAAGTAATTGGCTCAGGTAAATTTTTAAAATTTGGTAGTAAGCAAATCCTTAAAGTCAATGAAAGAAGCCTTAAGAAAGATCAATTCCCTTTGCTTTGTAATAATTCAATCAAATTATTTTCCTGGTAAGGAGCAAGTCCTCAATGCCTGATGAAAGTATGCTGGGCTTCCAGTTGTTAGAATCTAGTTAAGAACCATTTAAGTGTATACACTTAAAACCAAAAATATTTAAACTATTTCTTTAGATAAACAGTGAGGTCAATAATCTTCATGTATTTACTTTACATTGATTTGCTTCCCATCTATAAATCACTGTCATTTCCCCACCTTGCAGCTAAAAAGACCACAAAAATTAAATGCAAACTATACAACAAAGGAATAGACATTCATTGTGAGGAAACTACAAGCAAATAGTTTTACTGGTTGCGGTTTAAACAGACTTCATTTAAAAAAATACTTACCAAGTGCTGGAGAAAGTTCTGTATAGGCATATTAATCTTTTTTGTTTTAACTGAAAACTGGAAACTTAGAGTATAATTACCTCTTTAATAATTAACAAATAATTGTTATAGTCAGAATTAAACACTTTTAGTGTTGATAAATTCTATAAAGGAAGGGAATAATAATAAGGAGCATTAGAATAGTGCATACATTTCTGTGAGTACAGGTGGGGGCAGGAAGTATAATATACGACTGTGTATACATATATTATCAATTCCCAAAGTATGGTAAATTTGGAGTATGAAACTGAAGAGACATAAAAATTAGCTCATTTATTGGCTTTATTTAGCTTTTCTTCAAATTACATTCTTAGGAGACTTAATCATAGCCAAGAACAATTAAATATTTTCAAAGTTCAGCAGAGGTGACCAAATGAAAATTAATTTAAAAGTTGCTCTAACCTAAAAAATGAAAGTAGCATTGAATGTGGCAACAGCAAGGTAAATATTTACAGCCTTGGTCATGGCTGCTTGTTTCAGTGGGGTATATATTTCATTTGTTGAGCAGCGAAAAAACTTTCAAATAAAACTTCCCAAAATTCAAATACTTTTTCACAACACTGTTTTAATACTTTGTTCCTAACATTCCTTTGTTCCTAAAAACATTGCCACTTTTTAAAACACATATGAATTCTACATCATACAGAATGGGAACTTAGAATAGTAAATTAATAAGGAAAATGAATTTTAATTAAAAGTTTCAGTTCTTACATAGAACACATTTAGAAGAGAATATATACATAAATGTACACTGTTACTACTTTCATTCTTATGCAAAAAGACCTAACTCAGTATATTTGTAATTTAATTGATTCTACATCCTAAAGATTGCCTATCTTTGTATAACTTAGAGGAGGAAATCAGTTCATGGTGAATTCCTGAGTCACTATCCACTGTGTTTAAGCCTTGTCAAAATTTATTCAAAGGAGCAATCAAGTCAACTGAATAACTGAAACATTAAATTTGTTCTAAGTATGCTACTTTGAAGTTGGATTTTTAAAAGCTGAATTGTTCTAACAGAATTCAGAATGGAATTCTGATAGAATTTCACTTTTTTCAGTCTTCCCTCTCTTTCTTTAAAATACAAAAGCTTAGGCCAAACTAAAGCTGTTAAAGAACCATCATCTCCTACATCCTGTATTCCTTAATTGCAACTCTCTCCTTTCAAACGTCTCCACTTCTTGCCCTATCACCCTCCCAATATAATTATTAGAAAAAAGTTTGGCCATGTGGTAGCTTATTTTTAGAGATAATCTAACCCAAGGTGGATGCTTGGGATACTTTCAGGCAGGCTTGATGAATACCTTATGTTTTCCAAATACTTATTATTTATAACAAAACTCAAAAAGAAATCAAGCACACTTGATATTGAAATGGAGCTTACCTTAGAGCCACGTTCATTAAAGATTATTTCTACATCTAGGATTTTGCCAAACTGCTGCAGAGATAAAAATAAAAACATTTATTTATGATCAGCTTTTTATCCACACACTTCACACACTTCTGAAAAAGGAATAGTTTTTAACTTCTGTGTTTCTATTTGTTGGTAAGTCCCAATGCCAGTTTCTGATTTTTCCTGATCACCACGCTGAAAGTTTTCTTTTTCACTCCTTTCTTAATACACTCACTCATGTATTATCTACCTTTATGTATGGAAGGCTGTTGTCCAAAGATATTCAGTGTTAACCCACTATATACTTCTTTTAACATGGACAAGAACTGAGAATTTTCCTAACTACATCTAACTACATCTCTAATTCTTTTAAATGTCTCAGCTTTAAAAAGTAAATCCTAGTAAGTAGAATGATACATTATTAAAGGCTGTACCCCTCACTTTTTTAATTTATACAAGTAAACCATACTCACTGTATAAAAATTAGAAAATACAAACAAAAAGGAAAAGGGAAAACAGAAAATAAAGATCATCTGCAATCCCAGCATTATAACATTATTTTAGTACACAGCCTTCCAGGCTTCCCCTCAGGCATACAGATGTAAGCACTAGACATCAGACACACTTCACATACTGCTTGTATTTTTCTTTTAACTTAGCAACAGATTACGAACAACTATCTAATTCAATAAATATATATATTACCATTTCCATAGGTTACATGCTATTTCCCATTTAGTATTTCTGCAACAAATGTGATGAATATTTTAAATAACAACTCTCTTTAGGAATTATTTAAATATTTTAACACTTGGAAAAGCAAACAAAGCTAAAGACACAAAATCTAAACTCCATTGTTAGGTAGCTAAATAGCTGACTAGGGATTACACAAAATATAATAATTGTTTGGAAGGGGAGGGATATATTTAATATAAGGAGATAAAACTGTTTTAATCAATATTTGGGTGAAATGAACTGAAGGTATATGCTCTAAATTTCCAGATATCTTTTTGGCTCATACTTCCTTCTGCATACTGAACTCATACCCAATATTCTATTTCACTTGGATTTCAAACCAGACTTTGAGAAATGTGAAAAAAAACTGAAAAATGAAAAGAGAAAAACAGAAATCATGTTTTCCCATTGGACGGAATCATCACTATCTTTATCAAAATGTGTTAAAAATGCAAATTTTCCAGAGTAAGACATCTGGGTTTGATTCCAGTTTCATCATTTAATAGAAAATTAAAAAAAAAAAAAAATCAAGGAAATAAGAAAATGTCTTACTTTTAGACAGAAGGATATTTTAGTTTATTTATTATGTCTATCCTATAAAACTAAGATTTGCATGGTGCTCTAAAGTGTGTTTCATTTATATTTTCTAATGCATTCTTAGAACATCCTTCTGGAGTAAGGACTACCTTCCTTTTTATATCTAAAGAAAATGAGGCTGAAAGAAGCAATCTGTTAAGTTTACAGAGCTAATAAAATGAAGCATGGAATTGCTGCTCTTCACCAATGCTACTGTCCTTCTAAGTGACAGATATTAACGATATGGAAGATAATAAAGCAACTAAGTATCCTGCAAGGAAAAATTACTTCTTTTACACTTTATGCTTCATAGGATGAGAATAATATCCAGTTATTAACTATGAAATGTCTGATTTCCTTAAGTACTAAGTTTGACAGCTGACATCTCTGACATTTCACTTTGACATTTCTTGTTTTCTGTTTATTGTGAAGGTACATCCTCAGTCTTTCAAACACAGAATTTGGCTTGTGATTATCTTTCAAATTTTTTTAGAGCAATTTTTGTGAAATCATGGATAAGTCAAAAATTTGTGTTATTTTTGAATATGAGTTCCGTCATGGAAGCAATGCAGTGTAGACAGCTCAAAATATCAACAAAGTATTTGGGAAGGATTTGGCTAATGAATGCACAGTATGTCAATGGTTTCGGAAATTCCATTCTGTTGATTTTAATACTGAAAATGAGCCACATTGGCAACCTGAGACTACAATAGATATTGATGAGCTGAAAGCTGTAGTGGAAGCGGATCCATTTCAACCTATGAATCCATTTCAACCTGTGAATTAGCAGCAAGGTTTGACGTTATTATTCCAACATTATCAGACCATTTGAAACAAATTGGCAAGGTAAAGAAGCTGGATAGAGGGGTTCCACATGAAACGAGTGTCAGAAATCATCTCAAAGCTTGCCTTTCTTTGCTGTCATGACATAAAGGTGAACCATTTTTATACTGTATTGTTATGTGAGATAAAAATGATTCTTTTTGACAATTGCAAGCATTCGGCACAATGGTTCGATAAAGATGAAGTGCCAAAACAGTCCAAAACTGAATATTCATTCAAAAAAGCTAATGGCATGTGTTTGGTGGTCCAGCACTGGTATTATCCACTACAGCTTCATGAAACCTGGTCAGTTGATTATAGCAGATGTCTACTGTAACCAACTGGATGCAATGATGAAGATACGTGCGATGAAGCAGATGAGACTGGTCAACAGAGATAGGCCAGTCCTCTTACAAGACAACACTCCACCACATGTTGTACAAACAATGCTGCTCAGACTATAGAAGCTGGACTTGGAAACTCTCTGTCATCCACCATATTCACTAGACCTTGCACCAACTGACTACCACTTTTTCCAGGCTTTGGACTACTTCTTGCAAGGAAAAACATTAAATTCTCAACAAGCTGTGGAAAATACCTTTGGCGATTTCATCACCACTCATTCTCTAGGCTTTTTTACTGCTGGCATAAACAAGCTACCATTATGGTGGTAAAACTGTGCCGACGGTTTAGGCCACACATACTTTGATTAACTGTACTGCTTCTTGATTGATATATAATAAACTACACTTTTGATTCAAAATTTGACATTTCGGCCGGGCGCGGTAGCTCAAGCCTGTAATCATAGCTCTCTGGGAGGCCGAGGTGGGCGCATCGTTTGAGCTCAGGAGTTCGAGACTAGCCTGAGCAAAAGCGAGACCCCATCTCTACTATAAATAGAAAGAAATTAATTGGCCAACTAAAATATATATAGAAAAAATCAGCCGGGCATGGTGGCACATGCCTGTAGTCCCAGCTACTTGGGAGGCTGAGGCAGCAGGATTGCTTGAGCCCAGGAGTTTGAGGTTGCTGTGAGCTAGGCTGACGCCACGGCACTCACTCTAGCCTGGGCAATAAAGTAAAACTCTGTCTCAAAAAAAAAAAAAAAAAAAAATTTGACATTTCATTATTGAATGATCTAATACATTTTAAGAAATCACTAACTGGGCCGGGCACAGTGGTTCATGCCTGTAATCCTAGCACTCTGGGAGGCCGAGGCAGGAGGATCGCTCAAGGTCAGGAGTTCGAAACCAGCCTGAGCAAGAGCAAGACCCATTTCTACTAAAAAATAGAAATAAATTAATTGGCCTACTAAAAATATATAGAAAAAATTAGCTGGGCATGGTGGCACATGCCTGTAGTCCCAGCTACTTGGGAGGCTGAGGCAGAAGGATCGCTTGGGCCCAGGAATTTGAGGTTGCTGTGAGCTAAGCTGATGCCACGGCACTCACTGGGCAACAAAGTAAGACTCTGTCTCAAAAAAAATAAATAAATAAAAAAAGAAATCACTAACTGGCCTACACAGATCTTCAATGGATACTATTTTTTGGAATCAAGAGAAAACACACCTCTGACAGTTTAGAACGTACTCCATTCTTTAGACCTCTGAAGACTAAGATTCTATATTATAATAGTTCTTACAGTTCAGCAGAGAACCTAATAACTCAAGCTTCTTCTATGTAACCTGAGTCCTTTATGCTGCCTTTTATATTTTCTGTTGCTCTCTTTTCTGTAGAGATGGAGAACAGATGGTTATCATTTTCTACGTAGAAGCTCCTCAAGTACTTCAAGAACATCATTAAACCTCAGCTCTGGCCTTCTTTTCAGTTGTGGAAAATGCATCTAGGTAGTCAGCTCTAATGACAGAGCTTTGCTCCAGTGTCTTGTCACCATGAGGTAGCCACCAAGTCTTTAACCAAGACTTAAAGGAGGGCATTTGCTTTTCTAACAAAGCATCAGGCAACTATCCTAATAGAATTTAAAAAATATTGATTATCTCTCGGCCAAGTTAAGAGTTTGGTCAAATTCAAACAAGCAATAACATAGGCTCAGAAAACACTAAGACTCCAAGCAGCAATTTACTTCCCAACAACTTAAATCTTTGCTATTATACTTTCTTCATGATGGTGATTTCAGGAGGAAGTAAATAGCTGAAAGAACACATCAATTGATAGCAAACCATCCTCTACACTTGATTTTAGATATTGGTCTTGACATCTGAGTATAAGCAAGAAAGTAAAAACAAAACATTGAGGTACTATCTGCTTCACAGATATAGTTTCATTCAATTCATAAGACTCTGAAAGGTAGGGATTACTATCCTTGTTTTTATAATAGATATGATTCTGATATTCAAGCTCAAAAAAGACACATGGATTTCCCAAGTTCACATCCAAATAGAATTTGAACACAGGCTCGTTGATACCAAAATCCATACTCTTTCTACTTTAATGAGCCACCTCTAAACTTGTATTCTCTACATTGTTTCTTCCTAGACATTGCAAAGGCTGAGTACAGAGTGGCAACAATGCATTCCTACAGCTAGTTCCTTTGGTTCCTGCAATTGAAGGGGATAAGATAAGGTAATATTGTGCTGGGCTTATATGAAAGGCAATGAAAGAACTAAGAAGGTAACAGTATGAATAAGCAGTAGTCCCAAACTTATTTGCGCATTAGAACATGGTGAATCTTGTAAAAATGCCTAAGCCCAAGTCCCACAGTAGACCAATTAAATCACAACCTTTGGATGTGGGCCACAGGCATTAATATTTTTTAAGCTTCCCAGATGATTCCCAATGTGCAGAAAGTGAATCACTGCTCTAAAAGAATGGTTGCTCTTTTAGGTGAAACTAAAGATATTATTGATATGTTTACTACATTTGGTGGGTGAGCGGGGTGACCATCTCATCTTGGTGGTCTTACCATTGAAAATATCAAGGAACAATAAACACCTCAGTCCCTGCAAACTGGGTCATATGGTCACCTTATGTGTGTGACAACTTGCAAAGCCATGTCTAGAGTAGACTAGGTGATAGAAAAAGGTTTCTAAAGACTGATGAAAATACTGATTTACCTCAGGATATTTCTCAATTTATTTGTACCTTAATCCTAAAGCAATAATTACTAACAACACATTTGGTGGATCAAATTCTATTTTAACTGTAAAATCCATAAAAAGACTTCAGACACTTACCCCAAACATCTGCCGGAGGTCAGGGTCCCGGAAGCGGAAAGGAATATTAGAGACATGCAGCCGTTTCGGGGTAGATTTACTCTCTGAATTTTCACTACTTTGTGTCTGTGACTGCTGGCCATCCGTCTGTGCTCCACCTTCTGTCTGCTAAACAAAGAAATAAACAACACTTGAAAAATAAACACAATTACTTCACAAGAATTATGTAAAATGTTTAAAGTCTTCTCCCACTGAATCATTCCTAAACAAGGTACCTTTAAGCAAAAATTATAGCTGTCCCTTCAAAGAAAAAAAAAAAAAATCCAAAGATGTTACCTATGTTCCAAATGCTATAACCTACAAAAAAATTTTGGTCTTTTGAGTATTTATAGTACATTAGCAAAACGGGAGATAATGGACAAAGAAACACCAAGTGACTTGCTTAAGAGCACATGGAGCTATTATAACTGAAGATGTAAAAATAGTACCTTTATTCTTAGATTCTTAGTAGAGCTTTCTATTTTTGAGATCTTTCTATTTTGAAAATAGTCTGTTGTACTTAGTTGTGGAGGTCACTATATTTTTTGGTCTATTATCTCAGGCTCTCTCAAGGAAATAAGGGAATATTTTTGTATTTCATTCCCTCAATTAGTTCTAGAGTTTATTACTACCAGTTTGCCAAAGTATTATTATAATGATATTGTTTATGAAGAAAAGAAACCTAGTAACAATGAGCAATTTGCCTGAAAACTGAAGAAACTTCTCACTCTGAAACAAATTTGTACTCTCCTCCCTAATTTATGCAATTCCAGTTAACATTATCATAGGGGAACCCATTCTTCTGCAGCCCAGAGCAAAGTGCATTTAGAGAATCTAAGTGGCAATTTAAGAACCTTATATTTTTACTATTCTCTATGAAGTACATGCCAAACAGGATGGCTTGCTGAACTAATTAAACCAACATACTTTTAAAATAGAAGTGGAACTTGCTGTTCTTACTCTCTCAATCAAGATAGAACTGAGTTCCTAACAGATATGAATCCCCTCCTCTTTGACCCAATGTTCAGGCTAAAAGAAGCTATGAATCAGAGATACTTCTGGCTCAAAGATGTTAGCAACCATCTTGAAATGAAGTTTGAAACTTTAAAATATAAAGGATAATCAGGAATGAACTCCAAATGAATACTAGCTTTTCAAGTGTCAATCTAAGTGATGGCAGCTTTTTATCTCATTCCATTCAGCCCTTGCAGATGGCTTAAATGTGCCATGATTCATGTGATATAAAAATAGCAGAAAAGGGAAGAGCTACAAAGCAATGTTCCGCGAAAGTGTAAGGTTTTCAATCATCAATTTGGGCATAATGCAGACTAAACAAAACAAATTCCATTCAAAGATGAAACTCACTAAGTTACTAAAACAGCATCATGGACACCAACATGCAGTCAAAGCAATAAGCATCAATTACAACTAATGCTCATTCAAGCACCTTCAAACTTGCCTCATACATCTCACAGCTGGATCACATAAAACTCTCTCTTCAACCAAACTTTAAAACCACCAGATATGTGAGATGATGGTGTATCCCTCTGAGGAAAGTTAAAAAAATTGATTCTACATGTGCCAAACCACAGTTTTTTATATATATATGTAGTCCATGTAACCTGTCATAGTGTATGTGAAGTGGGAAGATTAATGAAAATTAATGATTACTTTAAAGTATGTTGCCCAAGGTACTTATCTGTTGCTCTTGATATTTCTTTGCTGCCCTGAAGACTTAAGGTCAGAAGCCAGACTGGTTAATTTTCCAGTATATGGTGAATACTCATATTTTTTTAAAGTATGAAATCTTTAATTCTAGGGATATCTGCCAAGTGGAAAAAGTGAACTATCATTTCCAAAATTCTCAAGCCTTCTGATCTAATGTAATTTTTAAACTGAAGTTTAACATACATAGATAAAAATCACATCAGATCAGAACCTGGGCTGGATTAAAAAAACGCACAAATCATAAGCAAAGAGCTGAATGAATTTTCACAAAGAAAGTATATGCACACAACCATCAAATTAGATCAAGAAACAGGATTCCAGGGACACTCTAGGGGCCCACTCCAGTCACTGTTCCCCTACCAAAAGGTCACCACAATCCTGACTTCCAACTCCATAGATTGGTTTTACCATTTTAAAACTTAATTTTTAAAAAAAGGAATCATATTTGGCATCTTTCCCACATTATATTTATGTAACCCACACATATTGTTACAATTTACCCATTCTTATTCCATTGTATAAACACAGAATTTATTTGAACTGCTTCCAGTTTTGGATATTAAGAACGCTCAACAAGTATTTCTGTTGGGTATATATCTATGTCTATATCTCTATCTCTATATATCTATATCTATCTAGGAGCAGATTTGCTAGTTCAAGGTTATGTGTATATTCGGCCTTAATAATACTGCCAGTTCTCCAAAGTGGCTGTACTAACTTATACTCCCATCAACTGTGTGTAAGAGTTGTAGCTGTCTGTAAGTATTGCTGTTTTCATTTTAACTATTCTGGTTAGTGGGATCCTATTGTGGCTTTAATTTGCATTTTCCTAATGATAAATAAAATTTATCCCCTTTTCATGTGATCACTGAACATTTTGATAACTTCTGTGAAATTTCTACAAATCTTTTGCCCATTGTCTATGAGGTTGACTGTTTTTGCTTATGATTTGTAGTTCCTTATAAATTTTGGATATGAGTCCTTTGATAGATGTATTACAATTACTTTTTCATGGTCTGTATTCCAGCTCTGAGATTTTTAACACACATATTTTATCTTGCTGGTGTCATCACCTGAAACTGCTCTACGACCAAAATGACTAATTCAAACACCTGCTTTTTAAACAGACAATATTATTTTTTTCAGTTTATATACTCAAAAATCCCCACCACAACAATTATTTGACTTCACTGGACCCAACAAACATTGACCCACTTCCCTATCTCTAAGCCCTCATCTATAGGTCTTTACTTCCCTCTCTCACCTTAGGACTCTCATCTGATGGAGCAAGAGTCTCCTCGGTAAGAGATGGGGAAGGCTACATTAGAGGTGACATGGTTGGTCAGGCTATGAAGGGGAAGAGAAGGGAGAGAAAGAAAACCTGCAAAGGCACACTGACATTTAATTAGGAAAAAAGCCAGAGAATTGCTAAACTGATACTCAAAGGGGCTGAAAAGTGGTTTTCTATATATAGTGGAAATAGGAATAGGAAATATTGGTCATACTATGTTAATGTAATTAAATGAGATTGTATTTCCCACCTGGCATTTTCACTTTAAGTTTATCCCAATACAGACTACAAGTTGCTAAAATATACAAATCAGAGAGAAATAAGTTTTTAGGCCTTATCTTTGTGAAAAGTAGACAAACTGTTCAAAGAAAAATCTCAGTTTGTAACAGCGCTGGTTTGTGTTATTTTCTATTGTTAGCTGGTGAGCAACTTTGCTGACTGTATAAACAACCTCCCGAGGTTGTGTTTTTCCCTTTTGTGGTCATTCTCTGACCTAATATATCCACTGCGCAGGAGATGAAACAGAAGATGCTGGAGTCTGTTTACTGACAGTTTACAATGAGGACTGGCAGCAGTGCCGGCCTGATGCAATCATACAGCTAAAGCCTCTATGTACATCTATCCTTCCAACATCTCATCTCGAGAGTGCGGTCGAGCTATCTGTCAACACTGCACGGGGAGTCTGGTGCCATTTACATTTAATAGCAAACCGATTTTTAAGCCTCAAACCCTTATGCTAGAAATGAGGACTAAAAGTGTTTTTGGTTTTTTTAAATGACTTCAAACTTCTAAGATTCTTATATTCAATAACTGGGAAATAGATTCATTTTTCTGACTCCTTCCCCTATGAAACAATGGAAACATTTAACTATTTATACATTGTGGACAATGTTCTGTCATGGTCTGAAAGGGAACTCTGGATGACACAAGATAAAGTATGACTTTTCAAATCTCTTTCCTTAGTCTGAAAATATAATCTGAGATACTAAGGAAACTCTTGATGAATTCAGGAATAATATTTTGATTTATGGATTATCCATTTTCTTCAATATTTTTTTTCCCCCCCACAGATGACTTCATTTCATATTGTCACCTCTAAGAGGCTAAAGGAAAGGAAATAGGAAATTCAATTTAGCACAGTAAATTTTTTGAGAATCTGATTCATGTCTGAAAACATCTATTTAACCATTCCATTTTAATGATAGTTTGGCTGGGTACGGAATTCTAGCTTGGGGAAAAAAAAAAACCTTCAGAATTTTGAAGGCAACTCACAAGTATCTTCTAGCTTTTAGTCTTGCTGCTGAGAAATCTGAAGACATGATTTCTACTTCCTCGTATGAGACTTTTTTCTCTTGGTTTGTAGGTTTATCCAAATATATCCAGTGTTCTACAATAGTACCTATAGTGATATATCTTAGAGTGGGCTTATTTTATTTTCATCTATTTTGCTGAGAATTCTGTGGTCTCTTTCAAGTAGAAAATTAATGTCCTTCAAGTCCTGGGCAGTTTTCTTGAATTATTTTGCTGATGATTCCCACCCTACATATTTTAACTTTCTTTCTAGAATTTGTATTATTAGATATCTTCTGACTAGTCCTCAATTTTCTTCTCTCTTCTCTTGTATTTTCCATCTCTCTGCCTTTTGGCTCTGTTTTCTTGGATATAGGCCCTTAATCTCATATTTGAAACATCTGGGGACAAATGTGTATCAGAATTCAGAATTTTTAGAATTTTGGGGAGGTAATGTGGTATATAATCCAAAATGTAATATCCCCCATCCTGCCCCAAGATACCTGGAGCAATGATATTTCTTTAGTAAAGCCTATAAAAACTATAAAAAGGTTGGCTTTGTTGCCAATTTATGAAAAATCATATGATTCTCAGAACTTTTTGGATTTTGGAATTGTGGGGGCAATTTCACTTTTGGGCTCACCAATGAAGTTTTTCATGTTGTTGCCATGTTTTTAATTTAAAGGGGTCATTTTCCTTTTCTGAAACTCAACACCCTCCTCTAAAAACCTATCATTTCATTATTAAGTGGATACAGTATCTTTTCTTATCTCTCTGAGGATATAAATGATTATTTTGGTAGTTTCTTTGGGGAGTCTACTCCAACAAGGCTTCCTTTTTTCATTTTTGTTATCTATTTTTCCATGTTGTAGGCTTTCCTCAGGTATCCAGTAATCCTTGGTTGCCTGTTCATGATTAAGAATTGAGGGGGGCGCAGGCGGCTAAAAAACAAATTAGAAGTTCTCAGTGGGTGAGGTTGGGGGTTTGATGACCTGGTAATTCATTCTAGGTTGTTAAGTAAGCAATTTATTCTTTAAGTTTTTCTTCTTGAGCAAATCCAGGGAAGAGTCTTCCAATTTTTTAACTGATGCCATCAGTTTCTGAAACTTTTGAAATTTCTGTGGTGTAAGCAAAACTAGCTTCATGTAATCAAAAGTGACCTGGAACTAATAAGTACTTAATAACATGTTATGATAGTATATGTATGTATTTTAATCAAGGCAGCAAAACACAGCAACAAAGCCTATGCTTGTTTTAAGTTGATATGTATAAAACATTTTAGGAAACAAGTGCTTCCAAAATAACTTTTGTATTTCAAGTGAAGGAGAAACTGTATTATAGCCCCTTCTCAATGCATATATGAAAAGTTGAAATAGAATAAGCAGAAGAAATTGGAAATGAGACATGGTTATCATTTAATGGCAAGTCTATAAATACAAGGTTTTTTTCCCCCTCTCTATTCTTTAGAGCCTAGAACTCCTCCAGATATAAGTTGAGGATACTAAAATATTTTGGGATAGGAGACATGACAACTAAAGACAATGTGGGACCCTGCATTGGATTCAGAACAGAAAATATAAACATACTGAAAAAAACTGATGAAATTTAAATAAGGTCTATACTTTACCTAATAGTGTTATACCAATACTTCTTATCGCCTGGTTTTAAAAATCGTACTGTGGCTATGTAAGCTGTTGACATTAGGGGAAGCTGGGTGAAAAGTATCCAAGAACTTTACTGGTTTTGCAACTTTACTCTAAATCTAAAATTATTTCAAAATTAAAAGTTAAAAAAAAGAAAAAGGTATTTTGGGATGTCAGATTCTAAATCCTTTAAATATTAAAACACAAAGAACATTTAGTTGCTTTAATGATTATATACAGGTACAACTGTAAACAAACATTTATGTTTGTATTTAAAATATGGTTGGAACTCTTATAGAAGTCAGAAATGGGATGAAAAGTACATTCATTTCAAATTATTGGCTTGGTGAAGGAAAAAACCATATTTAATCTGATATTACTATTATCCACTCCACAATTAGAAACAATTTAACTTATAAATTTCATGATTTTATATAAGAAAAACCAGTTACATAAAGTTTCATCTCCTATAGCATTCTCTGAGGATCTCATGGTTTTAAGAACAAAAGTATAAATCATTCTTAGTTGGGCTCAATTTCTTTTGGATAGGGGGTAGTCTTCAGACAAAGTGTCCAAATGAATTCTCTTCAAATGCTCAATAGGTATTTTCACAATATTACAAACTTGGTAACATTTAGTGCAAGGGACATGGTTCTGAACATGGCAGAATTCAAGACTAAATCTATCGAAAGATAGGTATCTCTATTAATTGCTAAAAGTAGAGCTTCCATGTTAATTACCATGCAATTCATATAGTTTTGAAATTAAGCAATCATTAACAAAGTTTTCATTTGGAGAGATTCACACTGATTCAAAATTTGCACAACAGTGAAACTTCATTAATTTTTTATATCACTATTTCAAATCAGAATGATTCAAATTTGATTAAAGTAAGACTGTGATATATTTTATAATCAAGAAAATCAAATGGAAACAACACAGGCAAAATAGCTTGAAGGCATCTAAAAGATGTGTGCAAGCTTGCATGCTTCAAAAATCATAGAGGCACTTCCCAACGGGTGGAACACCAGTTCTGTAGGATGTTAACTGGTACTCTGTAGAAAATGGTTTTCACGGTGAAATAAATTTGGGAAACACTGAACTAAGCAAAGTTAATAAATAGGTTTCTTGTGAATTTCTAAGAGGGAGAACTCACTTTTCATCCCAAGCATACATTTACACATATTATCTATTCACTAATTTATTTGTTCATTCATTAAATTAGAGCAGGCTGTAAAATCCATTTTGCAAAACACTGCTTTTATCAGAATGGAGTTTAGGACACAAGCTTTGAAGGGCATGAGGGAAGAAAATGGCAAAAAAGAAAAGAGTTACAGTTGGGTGGCTTGTTAATCTAGATTGTTCTGTAAGCCAGGGATTGTCTATAACACTTTCTTTTTTTTTTTTGAGACAGAGTCTCATTTTGTTGCCCCGGCTAAAGTGAGTGCCGTGGCGTCAGCCTAGCTCATAGCAACCTCACACTCCTGGGCTCAAGCAATTCTCCTGCCTCAGCCTCCCGAGTAGCTGGGACTATAGGCATGCGCCCCCATGCCCAGCTAATTTTTTTCTATATATATTAGTTGGCTAATTAATTTCTTTCTATTTATAGTAGAGACGGGGTCTCGCTCTTGCTCAGGCTGGTTTCGAACTCCTGACCTCGAGCAATCTGCCCGCCTCGGCCTCCCAGAGTGCTAGGATTTCAGGCGTGAGCCACCACACCTGGTCTATAACACTTTCTTTGAAATAATTATATAATAATAGTATCATAGCTAATATTTATTGAGCATTTACTATGTGCCAGGCATCATATACTTGATATTTATTTTCTTATCTAGTCCTGACAACAACCCTATGAGGGAGGAACTAGTTTCACCATTTTTCCAAGATGAGGAAAATGAGCATTAGAGTTATAATTCTTTCATGGTTACACATTTAGCAATGGAAGGAGCTGAGAGGTGAACCAGCTCAACCTGATTTCCAGGGCTCACACTCTCTAACCTAATATTATATAAGTAGTTTTTTTAGAAAAATAGCTTTTTAAAAATTCAGTTTTTCCGTATAATATTTTAGAAAGTGGGCTGGGATACTTCTCATTATGCCATTGTATAATGTCTTAAAAAATAGGAACTACAATTCATGTTGAAACATCAACTAGATTTGTTAGTACTTCAAGCTTGCTTGCTTCCTTATTTATTTATTTATTGGAGATAGGGTCTCATTATGTCTTGCTGATTGACTGATTGGAAAAAATGATCTCATTATGTTCTCCTGAGTAGCTGGGACTACAGGACCACATCACTGCACCTGGCTTTATTATTTTAATGCACATTTTAGAATAAGAGAAACCTGTTTGTATGTTCAAGCTGGAGTTCTTGGCTTTAAAGTTGAAGAATAAGTGGAAGCTAAGATGGTAGGACTATCTCTATGGATGTCTTTTATTTATTTTTTATCATTATTCACATGGATAAGCAGGAAAAAAGCACTTGACTGAGAGGTTTCCTGAGGCCCAGATCTGTAACTAACTACCTGTACCCTTTGCTCAAGTCACTTAACACTACTGACCTCAGCTGTAAAAGGAACGTGATTTCTAAAAATCCTTTTTAGCTTTAAACTTCAATGATTTTGATCAGAGTTTATTCACTTCAAAACATCATATAAAATATTTATGAATAATGTAGACAGGTTAACGAAAACATGCCCTCAAAATAATCCTTATTACTTCTTCATCCCTACCATAAGTAAGACATTAGA
>VSMD01060513.1:0-73248 GCA_008750895.1 Mirza zaza | reverse complement strand
CAATCACAGCAGCAATAAAAATAAATAAATGGGGCCGGGCGTGGTGGCTCACGCCTGTAATCCTAGCACTCTGGGAGGCCGAGGCGGGTGGATTGCTCGAGGTCAGGAGTTTGAAACCAGCCTGAGCAAGAGCGAGACCCCGTCTCTACCATAAATAGAAAGAAATTAATTGGCCAACTAATATATATATAGAAAAAATGAGCCGGGCATGGTGGCACATGCCTATAGTCCCAGCTACTCGGGAGGCTGAGGCAGGAGGATTGCTTGAGCCCAGGAGTTTGAGGTTGCTGTGAGCTAGGCTGACACCACGGCACTCACTCTAGCCTGGGCAACAAAGTGAGACTCTGTCTCCAAAAAAAAAAAAAAATAATAATAAAATAAATAAATAAATAGGACATGAACAAACTAAAAAGCTTCTGCACAGCCAAAGAAATAGTTATAAAAGTAAACAGACAACCTACAGAATGGGAGAAAATTTTTGCATCTTACGCATGTGGTAAGGGGCTGGTAACTAGAATATACTTAGAACTCACGAAAAACAGAAAGAAAAAATCAAACAACCCTATCAAAAAGTGGTCAAAGGAACAGAAACTTTTCTAAAGAAGGCAGAAGAATGGCCAACAAACATGAAAAAATGTTCAACATCTCTAATCATCAGGGAAATGCAAATCAAAACCACAATGAGATATCACTTAACTCCAGTGAGAATAGCCTTTATCAAAAAGTCCCCAAACAATAAATGTTGGCGTGGATGCAGAGAGAGAGGAACACTCTTACACTGCTGGTGGGACCACAAACTAGTTCAACCTCTTTGAAAAGCAATATGGAGATACCTTAAAGCAATACAAGTGGATCTACCACTTGATCCAGCAATCCCATTACTGGGCATCTACCCAAAAGATCCAATGACACTCTACAAAAAAGACACCTGCACTCAAATGTTTATAGCAGCACAATAAATAATTGCAAGGCTGTGGAAACAGCCCAAGTGCCCATCAATCCAAGAGTGGATTAATAAAATGTAGTATATGTATACCATGGAGTACTATTCAGCTCTAAGAAACAATGGTGATATAGCACATCTTACATTTTCCTGGTTAGAGCTGGAACCCATACTACTAAGTGAAGTATCCCAAGAATGGAAAAACAAGCACCACATATATTCACCAGCAAACTGGTATTAACTGAGCAGCACCTAAGTGGACACATAGAAACTACAGTAATTGTATATGCCCAATTACTGTAGTTTCTATGTGTGTATATATACCCACATATTTCATTATGTGGGTATATATACCCGCCCCCTCCCCCTCCCACTGGGCAGTATATTGCCCTATACCCAATATACTGCCCAGTGGGAGGGGGAGGGGGCGGGTATATATACACACATAATGAGTGAGATGTGCACCGTCTGGGGGATGGTCATGCTGGAAACTGAGACTTGTGGGGGAGGGGGAAGGGCATTTTTTGAAACCTTAAAATTTGTACCTCCATAATATGCTGAAATAAAAAAAATAAGAATAAAAAAAATCCATAAAAAAAGAGGAAAAATATCAAATCAAAGGATTACACTTATATCTCAAGAAACTAGAAAAACAGCAAACTAAAACCACAACAAGCAAAAAAAGAAAATATAAACATTAGAGCAGAAATCTATAAAATGGAAAACAGAAAAATAGAGAAAATTATTGAAACTAAAAGTTAGTTCTTTAAAAAGATCATAATTGACAAATCTTCAGCTATACTAACCAAGAAAAAAAAAGACAAATATTTGGAATTAAAGAAAGGACATCACCACCAACCTTACTGAAATCAAAAGGATTTCAAGGGTATACTATTATATAAACAACGTCATGCTAACAAATCATGCAAATTAGATGACATAGAAAAACTCTTAGAAAAACACAAATTATTACAACTGACCCAAGAAGAAATTAGAAAATCAGAATAGACTGTAAGTGAAATAAAAAAGAATTAGTAATTAAAAGTTTTCCCATTAAGAAAAGCCCTGGTGCAGATGGTTTCACTGGTGAATTCTATGAAACATTTAATGAAGAAATAATACCAATCCTCCACAAATTCATATATAAAACAGAGAAGGAAACACTTTGGAACTTACACTATGAGGCCAGTTTTATCCTGGTACCAAGCCAGACATAACACAAGACAAAAAAATTCAGACCAATATTCTTCATGAATATAGAAACAAAAAACATCAACCAAATATTAGAAAACCAAATTTAGCAACATATGGGCTGGGCGCGGTGGCTCACGCCTGTAATCTTAGCTCTCTGGGAGGCCTAGGTGGGCGGATTGTTTGAGCTCAGGAGTTCGAGACCAGCCTGAGCAAGAGCGAGACCCCATCTCTACTATAAATAGAAAGAAATTAATTGGCCAACTAATATATATAGAAAAAGAAATTAGCCGGGCATGGTGGTACATGCCTGTAATCCCAGCTACTTGGGAGGCTGAGGCAGCAGGATTGCTTGAGCCCAGGAGTTTGAGGTTGCTGTGAGCTAGGCTGACGCCAAGGCACTCACTCTAGCATGGGCAATAAAGTGAGACTCTGTCTCAAAAAAAAAAAAAATTTAGCAACATATGGAAAGGCTTATACACCATGAGCAAACAGCTTTTAGTCCAGGAATACAAAGTGATTTAAGATCTGAAAATAAGTTAATATGTTATAAATAAAGGAAAAAACTATATGATAATCTCAAGACACAGAAGAACATTTGACAAAATCCATTACAAAACTCTTAATGAATTAGAAACAGAAGAAAACTTTCTCAACATGATAAAGGGAACCCACAAAAAAGCTATAGCTATCATACTTAATGGTGAAAGACTGAATGCTTTTTCCCTAAAACTGAGAACAATGCAAGCATGTTTGCTCTTGCCAGTGCTATTCAATGGCGTACTGAAGTTCTAGTGTGGATACAGGCAAGAAGTAAAAAAATCAATTCTTGGCCTTTTAGCAAAAATCAACTTTAAATAAAAAAAGCAGTAACCAGCCTGAGCAACAGCAAGACCCTGCCTCTACTAAAAATAGAAAAAATTAACCAGACCTGGTGGTGGTGCCAGCCTATATAGTCCCAGATACATTCAAGGCTGAGGCAGAAGGACAGCTTGAGCTCAGGAATTCGAAATTGCAGTGAGCTATGATGATGCCACTGTATTCTAGTGCAGGTTACGGAGTGACACTCTGTCTCAAAAAAAAAAAAAGTAGTAGTAGTAAAAGTCATCCAGATTAAAAAGCAATAGGTAAAAATCTTTATTTGTATATGGCATAATTCACTACAGTAAAAATCCTAAAGAATCCACTCAACTACTATTAGAACTAATAATGAATTTAGCGAGGTCAAAAAATACAAGATCAACATACAAAGATTAGATTTGTTGTGAAAAATGAGGGAATAGGGCTGACCTCTTGGCTCTCGGCCCCCAGGGTGAGAGCTGAAGAGGACAGACAACCACATGTAAGTCATCTACACCTACTCTGGACTAGGTTTGCCAAGACTGCAACGAGATACCGGGATACGGAAATCGTGGACAATAATCAAAGGTGAACCGAAATTCTTCAACTAAATCTGGAGAGTCGGAAAAACTGTGGGGAGGGAGTGCGTTCGCACGTCTGCAGCCCCACGGGCTGGCCGGAGGAGGCATTCCTTCCCCCCCAGATAGGGACACGATCTCTTCCCCAGCGAGCCCCACCCCCACGCAGGGAGAGAACTGCCTGAAGGTGGGGGGAGATGGCAACGTGGGCAGACGAGCGGTTTGGAGGGGAGCCTGGAGCAGGCAGCATATTGAACTCTCCGCAGTGCCCTGCTGAAGCAGTGGGGAATGCAGGAAGGGTCTGATCCCAGCAGCCGCATCCCAACCCCGCCGCCCCACCCAGCAGCTTGGAGATGCAGAGAGCCATGCGGAAGACCTTTCTTGGGCACCCCTACTGCCCTAGATCAGCCGAACTGTTGAACTGTTCGCGCTTCTGGAGAGGGCAGCTCGAGTTTACAGTGCTCTGCTGGGGCAGTAGTCCGTAGGGAAAAAGCCCGAGCCCTGCAGCCACTTCCCTGCCCTGCCGCCCCACCCCGTGGCTTGGAGATGCGGAGAGCCGCGCAGGAGGCTTATCTCAGGCACCCCCACTGCCCTAGACCAGCCAAACTGTTCACGCTTCTGGAGAAGGCAGCTCTTTGAGTTTACAGCGCTCTGCTGGGGCGGTAGTCGGTGGGGGAAAAGCCCGAGCTCTGCAGCAACTTCCCAGCCCCGCCGCCCTGCCCCGTGGTTTGGAGACGCCGAGGAGGGCAGCGGGAGAGGTGTTTTCTCAGGCACCGACCCTACTCTAGGCCAACTGAACTGCTCACGCTTCCGGAGAAGGCAGCTATTTGAGCTCCCAGCTCTCCACTGAAGCAGGCACAGGAACTGAAGCTACAGGTGCTGAACTAAGTGGTCGCCTCCCTGCACCCCAGAAATGAGTGCGGAATTGGGCATTCTACCTCAGGACGCTTTTAGGTCCAGGAAGTGGGAACTCTACTTTAAAGGAGGCTTGGCCTTTAGTTACCATTGAAGCTTTGACTGGCGCTGGGTAGACAGAGGGTAGTTCCCCACACATAAACCACTGGGTCTCTGCGAGCAGGGGAATTAGGGAGTGCAGTGGTCGTTTGAAGCCAGCTTGCCAAACCCAACCCAGCCTTCCGCCGAACAGGGGACACGCGGCATCAGCACCGCCAAAGTGTGCCACCGCCACCCCGTAGATTGGAAACACTGTGGAGGCCTGTCCTGGTAGTGAGCTCAGTCTCCCCCTCTGCCCTAACCCGGCAGATGGACTTGGAAGCTGAATTTAAAAGGGTGGAAAGGTGAGAGCAGTGATTTGTTTGGCGGCTATCTTGCATTTACAACATGGGTGGTTTCTTGCTGCATTTAGCTGTTTGCGATCTGTGCCCAGAGAGCAGAGCCTATTGTAGCAAGGCAGAGTAGCGAAGGAGGCTGCTATTCCAGAGGTCTCAAGGAACCTTTGGGAGTGGCAAGACATTCGCTTAACACTGAGATACCTGTATATCCTATTTAGAGGCTTAGAGCGCAATACAAAGATCTTGGTATACATTGATAACTAACTCCTTCCCACAAACCACAGAGATCAAAAGAAAGAGTAAACTCAGAGCTTAACACAGTGCCTCCCATTTCAACCTAGTGGTGGAAACTGGTCTCCATCTCACTAGAGTGAACAATCCCTTAGGTGTCTAAGCAAGGGACCCAAACCCACTAAACTCTGTGGACAAAAGGTGAAAACACCAGGTCAAGGATAATCCAACAGGCTCAAACTCCTCTTACATGATACAGGACCAGAACACATACTCCCCAGCTCTTCCAAGGATCATTCCTTTGGAACTCAAAAACACAGCCCATAATCAAGACCCAACACCTCTGGTCCTCAGCAAAGTATCCAGATAAGGAAGAACGAGCAAAAGACATCAGGAATCATGAAAGATCAGAGAGAAAAGTCACTTCCAAAAGAAAATACTCATTCTCCACCAACTGACACCAACTTACATGATATGACTAAGAGAGGAAGAATTTCGGATATGAATTGTTAGAAAGCTCAACGGAATTGAAGAGAAAATAGAATCCCAACATAGAGAAACCACAAGAACAATCCAGGAAACGAATGAAAAATTCTATAAAGATATTGAAGTAATTCAGAGAAACCAAGCAGAAATTCTGGCAATGAAGGAAATATTCAAGGAACTTCATAATACAGTAGAAAGCCTCAAAAACAGGATAGATCATGCTGAGGAAAGAATATCAGAGCTTGAAGATTATACCTACATGCTAAACAAATCAAAGGAAGAAAGGGTACACAGAAACAAGAGACAAGACCAAAGGTTACAGGAAGTATGGGACTATGTAAAAAAAGTCAAATCTCAGACTGATTGGGATTCCAGAAGGGGAAGAGGAACATTCACAAGGGTTGGAAAACTTATTTTATGGCATAATGAGGAAAATATGCCAGGCCTAGCTAGAAATCTGGATATCCAAATACAAGAAGTGCACCGAACTCCTAGGAGACACAATGTGAATAGGCAATCACCTTGTCATGTGGTTATTAAGTTGACCAAAGTAAATGTGAAAGAAGCAATCCTCTGTACAGCAAGGTGAAAACAACAAATAACCTATAAAGGAAAGCCTATAAGACCGACCGCAGACTTCTCATCTGAAACCTTACAAGCCAGAAGGGAGTGGGTGCCTATCCTTAGTCTTCTAAAACAGAACAAAGCCCAACCTAGAATTCTTTATCTGGAAAAATTAAGTTTCATCTATGAGGGCGAAATAAAATCCTTCTCAGACAAGCAATCGCTGAAGGAATATGCGAAGACCAGACCAGCACTACAGGAACTTCTCAGACTGGCCTTCCATGGTGAACAGGGCAATAGACACTCCTCCAAATAAAACCCTCAAAGAATTTAAGTCTAGACTTTGAACTTCATGATGTCTCAAGATCTAAGACAAAGCAACAGGACTTCACCCATCAATATGAATGGAAATCATACTCCACTTTCAATCCTCTCAATAAATGTAAATGGTTTAAACTATCCTCTGAAGAGACATAGGCTGGCAGAGTGGATAAAATTCCACAAGCCTAGTATTTGCTGTATATAGGAAACACATCTAAACCCTAAAGATGCCACCCGGCTGAAGATCAAGGGATGGAAAGCTATCATCCAGGCAAATGGAAGTCAAAAGAAAGCAGGGGTAGCTATATTATTCTCAGACAATATTAGATTCAAATTAGCAAAAGTAAAAAAGGATAAAGACGGCCACTTCATAATGGTGAAAGGGAAAATCCAACAAGAAGATCTAACAATTCTTAATATTTATGCACCCAATGCAGGAGCACCTAATTACATAAAGCAAATCTTGCCTGAGCTAAATACCACTTAAAACAACTGTACCATAATAGCAGGGGACTTCAACACACCACTAAATGAACTGGATAGATCCTCCAAACAGAAATTAAGTAAAGAAATAAGGGACCTAAGCAAAGCTCTTGACCAAAAAGGTCTGACAGATCTATACAGAACATTCCACCCAAATAAAGCTGAATTTACATTCTTCTCAGCAGCCCATGGTTCCTTCTCCAGGATTTATCACATACTAGGCCGCAAAGCAGATCTCAAAAAATTCAAGAAAATAGAAATAATTCCATGTGTCTTCTCTGACCATAGTGGTATAAAATTAGAGTTCAATTCTAACAGAAATACACACTACATCACTAAGTCATGGAAACTAAACAATCTACTGTTGAATAACTATTGGGTCAAGGAAGAAATTCAGAGGGAAATCAAGAACTTCTTCGAACAAAATGACAATGGAGCTACATCTTACCAAAACCTGTGCGATACAGCAAAAGCATATCTGAGAGGAAAACTAATAGCAATAAGTGCTCACATCCAAAAAAAAAAAAAACAGAGTAGACACCAAAAACCTAATGAATATACTCAAGTAATTGGAAAAAGAAGAGCAAACCAATTCCAATCCGAGCAGAAGAGATATCTAAGATCAAAGCTCAACTAAATGAAATGGAAAACAAGAGAATTATACGGAAGATCAACAAAACCAGAAACTGGTTTTTTGAAAAGATTAACAAAATTGATGGCCCTCTCACTAGGCTGATAAGAACTCAAAAAGAAAGGACTCTAATAAACTCAATAAGAAATGAAAAAGGAGAGATCACAACAGACTCCACAGAAACACAAAACATTATGTTTGACTACTATAGAAGTCTATATGCCCCAAAACTACAGAATGAAGACAAAATGGCCAGATTCCTAGACTCATACAATCTCCCTAAGTTCACCCAGGAGGTAACAGAATTCTTGAACAGACCAATCACATGCTCAGAAATTGAAGCAGTAATTAAAAACCTCCCCAAATGGAAAAGTCCTGGGCCAGATAGTTACACTTCAGAGTTCTACCAAACATACAAAGATGAACTCATACCTATACTACAGAAACTATTCCACACCATTGAGAAGGATGGTATTCTGCCTAACTCATTCTACAAAGCCAATATCACCTTGATACTAAAGTCAGAAAAGGATGAAACAAAAAAAGAAAATTACAGACCAATATCCCTCATGAATATAGGTAAAAATCCTAAATAAAATTTAAGCAAATAGAATTCAGCAGCACATCAAAAAAATAATTCACCATGACCAGGTGGGATTTATTCCTGGGATGCAAGGCTGGTTCAACATACGCAAGTCTATAAATGCAATCCAGTTTATAAATAAAAGCAAGACCAAAGACCATATGATTCTGTCAATAGATGCAGAAAACGCATTTGACAAAGTCCAACATATTTTTATAATAAAAACTCTTAACAAAATAGGCACAGATGGCCCTTACCTTAAATTTATCAAATCCATTTATGACAAACCAACTGCTAATATCATCCTAAATGGGGAAAAATTGAAATCATTCCCTCTTCGAACCAAAACTAGACAAGGATGCCCACTCTCTCCCCTCCTATTCAACATAGCGCTCGAAGTCCGAGCTACAGCAATCAGGCAAGAGAGGGGTATTAAGGGCATCCAAGTCGGAGCAGATGAAATCAAACTCTCACTCTTCGCCAATGATATGATATTACATCTTGAAAACTCCATGGATTCTTCCAAGAGACTCCTAGATTTGATAAATGAATTCCGTAAAGTTTCAGGGTATAAAATCAATACACATAAATCAGAAGGATTCACATATGCCAAGAACCATCAAGCAGAAACTCAAATAAAAAACACAATACCCTTTACTATAGCCCCAACGAAAATTAAATACCTAGGAATATACTTAACAAGAGATACGAAAGAATTATACAAGGAGAACTATGAAACACTAAAAAAAGAAATTGCAGGTGATTTAAACAGATGGAAAAATCTACCATGTTCATGGATTGGTAAAATCAATATTGTTAAAATGTCAATATTACCTAAGGTGATCTACAGAATCAATGCAATCCCATCAAAATACCACCAGCATTCTTAACAGATCTAGAAAAAAATAATTCTTCGCTTTGTATAGAACCAGAGAAAACCACGTATAGCCAAAGCAATCTTAAGTAAAAAGAACAAACTGGGAGGCATCAGTCTTCCTGACTTCAAACTGTACTATAAAGCAATAATAGTTAAATCTCTGTGGTACTGGCACAAGAACAGAAGCATCGATATCTGGAATAGAACTGAGATTCCAGAGATGAAATCATCTGTATATGGTAACCTAATCTTTGATAAAGCAGACAAAAGATTCTCTCTTCAATAAATGGTGCTGGGAAAACTGGTTAGCAACATGCAGAAGAGTGAATCAGGATCCCAACCTCTCACCTCTCACAAAAATTCACTCAAGATGGATAACAGATCTAAACCTAAGGCATGAAACTTTAAGAATCCTAGAAGAAGATGTTGGGAAAACCCTATCAGATATTGGTCTAGGCAAAGAATTCATGAGGAAGACCCCTAAGGCAATCACCACCACATCAAAAATAAACAAATGGGATCTGATCAAATTTAAAAGTTTCTGCACTGCAAAGAATGAGAGTTTGATTTCATCTGCTCTGACTTGGATGCCCTTAATACCCCTCTCTTGAGTGATTGCTATAGCTAGGAAACAGTCATTAGAGCAAATAGACAACCCACGGAGTGGGAAAAAATATTCGCTCTCTACACCTCCAATAAAGGTCTAATAACAAGAATCTACCTAGAACTTAAAAGAATAAACAAGAAAAAAATCAAACAACCCCATCAAGAAATGGGCAATGGAAATGAACAGAAAATTCTCCAAAGAAGACAGAATAATGGCCTGCAAGCATATAAAAAAATGTTCAACATCTCTTATCATTAGAGAAATGCAAATCAAAACCACAATGAGATACCACCTAATCCCAGTGAGAATGTCTTGTATCAAGAAATCCCAAAACAACAAATGCTGGCGAGGATGTGGAGAGACAGGAACACTCTTACACTGCTGGTGGGACTGCAAATTAGTGCAACCTTTGTGGAAAAGAATTTGGAGATACCTCAAACAGCTAGAAATAGAAATACCATTCGACCCAGCAATAGCATTTTTGGGTATCTACCCAAAAGAACATAAGTCTCTCTATTATAAAGACATCTGTACCTGAATGTTTATGGCAGCACAATTCACTGTTGCAAGGGCATGGAAACTACCTAAGTGCCTGTCAGTTCATGAGTGAATAACTAAAATGTGGTATATGCTCACAATGGAATATTACTCAATCCTAAGAAACAACAGTGAGCTAGCACCGTTTATGCTATCTTGGATTAAGCTTAAACCCGTAATACAAAGCGAGACAACACAAGATCTGGAAAATGGGCTACACATCTACTCGCCATCAAATTGGTACTGATTGACTAAAACTATGGTGCTCAAAAAATGGTAGTGTTCAACAGGGATTTGGTGGGGGAGACCCACATCTTAAGGAAGTGGCGAGCATTGTGGGGGAGAAGAGATTACCTCTATCCCTTTTTAGGGAGAGGTAAAGATATACATTGTAACCAAAATGTCTGAAAAAAAAATCTGTAATCGGGAAGTGGGCAGGGGGAAGGGAGGAGAAGGGGAAGGGTAGGTACTTACACGGTGGATTCGGTACGCACCACCTGGAGACTGGACATGCTAGAAGCTCTGGCATAGCCGGGTGGGGGAGGAGGGGCAAGGGCAAGAAATGTAACCCTAACAATATCTGTACCCCCATAATATGAAGTAATAATAATAATAATAAAAACACTGCATCTGTAAACTTTCTGGGTGAGATCCATAGTAGGAAATGGATTTTTTGTTGTGGTCCTAATATATATATTTGAACATTTCAGGAAGGACAGATTCTTTTTTTCTAGTTTGTTTTTTAAATTGACAAATAAAAATGTATATATTTATGGTATATGACAATATATTTTAAAGTTTGTATTTGAAATTTGTGTTGTGGAATGGCTGAATAAAGCTAATTCACATATGTGTTAAAAAAAAAATACAAAGATTAATTGTATTTCCAAATACTAGCAATGAACAATCCAAAAACAAAATTAGGAAAGCAATTCCACTCACAGTAGCATAAAAAGAATACTTATAAGTTTAACAAAAGAAGCATAAGGCTTATATACTGAAAAGTATATTATTAGAGAAATTAAAGAAGACTGAAGATGAGAAACATTTCATAGACATGGATCAGAAGAGTCACTACTGTTAAGATGGCCATTCTCAATTGATCTATAGATTCAACACAACCCCTATCAAAATACAAGTAGATTTGTTTTTTGGTTTGGGGGTATTTTTGCAGAAACTGAAAAGCTGATCCTAAAACTTATATGGAAGCTAAAGTATCAATAAGACCTAAATTTGAAAAAGAATAAACTGCAGGATGAATACATTTCTTGATTTCAAAACTTATATTAAAGTGCCCATAATGAAGACAGTGTGGTGCCAACAGAAGGATAACCTTCAGATCAACTAACAAAATTAAGATTCCAGGGGGAAAAAAACCCTTATATTAATGGTCAATTGATTTTCAACAAAGATACCAAAGCAATTCAGTGAGGATATTATTTTCCACAAATGCAAATGATGGATTCAGACCCTTACCTTACACACAAAAATTAACTCAAAATGAATTACAGACCTAAATGTAAGATCTAAAACTATGAAACAGAAGAAAACATAAAAGAAAACCTTCATAACCTTGTGTTGAGCAAAGATTTGTTGGCTTTGACACTGTAAGTATAATAAACAAAAAAATTAACTGGACTTCATCAAAATTAAAACCTTTTGCACTTCAAAAAGGTCCCATTAATAAAATGGAAAGGGTAAGCATTTCACCAAATATATACAAATGGCTAACATGCACATGAGAGAGGCCAAAATCATTAGCCATTAAGGAAATGAAAACTAAAAACAATGAGATACCACTACACCTTGAC
Source organism: Mirza zaza (assembly GCA_008750895.1). Lineage (NCBI taxonomy): Eukaryota > Metazoa > Chordata > Mammalia > Primates > Cheirogaleidae > Mirza > Mirza zaza. Next base: position 61,273 of record VSMD01060513.1, on the reverse strand, counting down.
CAGAATGGGATAAATTTAAGAAGACTGTACCAAGTGTTGGCAAAAATGTGTTGCAATAGGAACTCTCATACATTGCTGATGGGAATGTAAAATGATACAAATCACTTTGGAAAACAGTTTAGCAATTGCTTAAAAAGTTAAACATACACCTACCACGTGACCCAGTCATTCCATTTGTTCCCAAAAGAAATGAAGCATATGTTGAAACAAAGACTTGTACGTGAACTTTCACAGCAGCTCTATTTGAAACAGCCAGAAACTAGGGGGGAAACCCAAATGTCCACCAATAGATAAATGAATAAACTGTGCTATGTCTATACAATGGAATACTACTCTGTAATAAAAAGAAATGAAGTATGGGCACATGCAATAAACACCACAGATGAATCTCAAAATGATTATGCTATGTGAAAGAGGCCAAACAATGAAAAAGAACATACTGTATGATGCCACTTATAAAATTCTAGAAAATGCAGATTAATCTACAGTGACAGAAAGCAGATCAGAGGTTGCCTTGGGACACGGATAAGGGATGTGAAGTGACCGGGAGAAGGGATTGTAAGAGTGCCCAAAGAAACTGATGGGGATGATGAATATATGTTATCATTGACATTGTCAAACTTTTTAAAGTACATATTTTACATAAGTTTAGTTGGCTTTATGTCAATTATATATTCATAAAACTGTTTTTTTTTTTAAAAAAATCTCTGAACAAAGAAGAAACCAAAAGAACTATTATGTGGCATTATAATTCTCCAGGCAACAGTGGCTTAGACAGTGATGGAACACATAGAAACAGAAATGTGAGTAGAAAATTTTAAAGTTTATTAAAATATAGACTTGATAACACTTTGTTAATAAAGTGGATATTGGGAATTGAAGGTTAAGGAAGGAATCAAGGACAACTTTTTTTATTTTTTTTGGCTTTAGCAACTAAGTGAATAGTAATGCCATTTACTAAAATAAAAAAAGACTAGGATAGGATGACACAGTGAACATTTCTCAGTATATTATCAGGAATGAGTCAAACTGGTTTTATAAGCTTAAGAGATTTTAAAACAACAATCTAAGGTTTATAGTATTCCCCCATTATCCACATTTTCACGTTCTGCAATTTCAGTTATCCATGGTCAACCGTGATATAAAAATAGGTGATACAACATGATATTCTGAGAGAGACAGAGACAGAGAAAGATACTGCAAGACCACATTCACATAATATTTATTACAGCATAATGTTCTATTTTATTATTAGTCATGTTTAATCTCTTACTGTGCCTAACTTGTAAGTTAAACTTTATCATAGGTATTGAATGTGTAAGAAAAAATATAGTATACTTAGTGCTCAGTACTATCTGTAATAGTTTTAGGTACCCACTGGACTGTATGTACAAACATCTAAAAAATAAAAGTGGGATTCTGCTCACTTATAATAAATGTGAAAAAAATCAGTATTTTTATGATACAGAAAAATAAAATAATAATTCATGGAAATTACAAAATGTACAAAATATCTTTGTCCAAAATATTTGAAAACTAAGTAAATGAAATGTAAATGTGAATGTTAGAAATTAATTACTTAAACTATTTTAACTAAAAGATACATTTTACTTGGTGATTTTTTTTTCTGTAATTTATTAGTTAGGTCTGTTTATATTTCTAACTAATAATATTTGTGTCCTTTAAAATCAAATAAATAATTGAGAATATAGAATACTATAGATATTTTACTTCCTTCAACATCTTTGCCTACCTGTTTAACCTTTCAAATGTTCCAAATTGTGCTGTTTTATATGATGGACTGAAAATATCCTGACTCTCACTTAATTTGGAAACCAAGGAATCAGAACAGTTAACATTAATGAGCTGAAAAAAAAGATGAAAGAAATTGTCAAAATAGTTGATGAACATACATACAATTTAAATTATTTAGCTTAATAATTTATTATGTTATTTAAGTGAACTACATCACATATTCATTTTTAGTCTAAAAGAAAGTAATTTTAGTCTTTATTGAAAACAAAATACTTTTCTAACAAAGAAATCAATATTAATATTTGAATGACTGTTAAAATAACATACTTGATATTATGGTGAACTAACCACTTCCTCAGAGTTTAAAAAAAAAAAAGATTAAAAAATTTTAAAAAACACCCAGGACACCAGGATCTTGAGTAACTAAAAGTTAAATTTCTCTGACAGAAAATAATAGTTTGTCGCAAAGAAACAATTGTACCTATCTCAGTTATTCCATCTACAGAGTAAATGGAAGACTGCTACTTTAATTTTTCTAAATATTAATATCATTTCATTCAAAATACAGACAGTGTGTGAAGACTACTGTGAAAAACAGATGAAATAATCCATTTGTTAATGTGGAAGATACCATATAAATGCAAATTATTAATATATTGGCCTAATACTAAACTATCCAACGGTAATTTATATATGTAATATATTTCATTTATAATCCATGAAACAAAGAAATGAGAAGTCTCAACACAATCCATGACAGAATAGTCAGAAAAAAAGAGTGAGAGTAAAAAGAGACACTGAAAGTTTAGGAGGGGTGGGGGAGAGGAAAGTCAGACAGAGCTGATACTAATGTCTCAGCTAACTAATATATCTCAGTCGCAGAGAAACTGACAGATGTGCAGAGACCAAGTTATCCCTTGAAGTAAGAAACAAACAAACGAAGAGAGAAGAGGATATAATATTATATGTTGGCTCAATACTATACTAGGGACCAAGAAGCTGTTACTGAAAGCTCGGCACTTGTCTCCAAGGCCACAGCAGAAGAATGAGGACAAGTGGTTGAGAAAAAGGAAAGAGGAGTTTATTAATTTGCCAGCAAATGAGGAGAATGGCAGACTCCCATCTTAAAAGTACCCCCGTCCTCTTCATAAGCAGAAATACAGAACTTTTAAAAAGGGTTTTCAGCTTCAGGCTATTGCTGAAGTATAGATGATGATTCTGATCTGCCCCATCTCTGGGGGAAGACAATCTTGTGACCTCAACCCACTGGATCTCCTCTCCCCTTGGACAATTTCATTGAGACATCTCCTATAGTAAAAGAACAAAGGACATTCTCCTGCCCCTCCAACCACTGGCCTGAGATGGGGATGCAGGTTTCAATTCCCAAAAAGAGTAGGGGAGATTTTAAAAAGACAGAAAACATTTTTACCCTTTTTTTCAGGCCATCCCCACTATTACAAAGCCACAAACCACTTTTTATTCTAACCTATTTTTTTAACTCATTTTCTTTTGTATTCTATAATTTTATTTAAATTCTTCTCATTTTTCTCGAAATTCCTCCAAATAAGCTATCAAATACTTCCCTAATGTTAATAGTTTACACTGTGGCACTATGATTGGAGAAGGACATTAGCCTCTCTTTTCAATCTTCTATCATATTAAGTATAACATTTACCTCTCTGTAGTTAATCACTAACCTGCAGTCTATAGTGTGTAGAGGCAAGAAGGAGATTAAGTAGAGATTACACAGTGTTCATTGTCTATCCTATAAACTATTTAATAGAGCAAGGAAGAATAATAAACTGATCTAGAATGCAAGGTTTCGACCTATAAAATAAACTGAATGGGTAACTGAATGTCTTATATTGCATCATTAAAAATTATTGGACCCTTACATTAATAAGGATAGCACATATCATTGGAATATAATACTTCATTTTATCTTCTCTGAGAAATAGTAAAACATACTTTAATACTTCAATAAAATTGAATTATATATGACTATATTATAGCATATATTACTATGATATACCATAATATATAACTGTAATATAATTTATAAATTATAAACTATAGATTATAAATCAATTCATAAATAATAAATACATATATACACATGGCATAAAACCACTGCATGCTAAAAATGGGAGAAATTCAAAACAATATCCTTGGTATCAAGATGCAGTGTTTATATAACCATTCTCCTTATCATTAGACATTATTATAGTAACCGTCAATAACTTTATTTTTTAAACTCTATATAAATTTAGAAGAAGATCATTTCCTGGTATGTTCTGACAGATAAATTTCAGAATTTTAACATTTTTATATTTTCAAATTTAGAGCACACAATGATTGAACATCTTAGCACCACATAGCTTTATATATTTGTGTAGTGTTAATCAAAATCCACATAAACAGTTGTAGTCTTTCAAACCAAAAAAAGAATCAAGCCATCACAATTCATACTTTAAGAGACTACTTTGACATCACTGAGACTATATTTTGCTATTTACTGGACGTTTCCCATATCATGTATATTGGGTCACCATGATATCACCAACTAGTCATTTATAGGAATAATAAACATCAATTACTATATAACACACTGAACTATTTTTAATTTTACTATCAATAATTTTCTAAGAGAATGATAATTTCCAAGATTTTTTAAAGAACACTCCAGTTTTGGGATTCATAATCTTCTACAGTGCAGAGAATTAAGTTTTTGACCTAAGAGGAATTATCCTTAATTTATCTCCTAATTTGGTTATAGCTATAGGAATTTACAACTTACATATTTTAAATCTATAAGAAGAGAATAAAGATTATATCATAAAAACACAATGATACAAAATGCTAAGAACTAGTGATTCAAAGGTACCTGCTCATTCTGCTTTTTTTCATATGCAATTTTCTGAGCACTGAGTGCTATTCTGGGAGTTAAATTTACTTTTGGAATATGTCTGCTAGAAGATGAAGATAATTCTGTTGCAAAAGATGGTGGAGTGAAACTGCAGTTTTCTACTCTGCTGAACTGAGGTTCAAACATACTATATGAGTCCATGACTTGTGATGACTATAGGAAAAAGGACAAAATCATTTACATTGCCAAAATATATAAACTAGACAAGAGGAGAGTCACAACAGTGAAATTAAAGTAAGTCAAAAGGCATGAGTTGCAAAAGAAAAAGTCCTAAGGAAAGTCAAGCCATCAGAACTGGTAGAACTTCCTAAACTGAGGGAGGTGATCAACTAAGACTATACTTAAGAGCCCCTTTCCCACTGCCTTTTCCACTCCTGCTTCCCTCCACCCTCAAGCTCCATTTCAATAAGCCATCTTGCATTGACAGGACATCTGAATTTCATTAACCCACAATTCAGGTGACAGGATTTCCAAGGGATTTTACTATCATTCCCATTATCTTTCTCATCTAGTTTAACTCTGGCAATTAAAAGGAAAGAAAGGATAGATAATAATATGGCACTGGATTTTAATTAAAACTTCAAGGTTTAATAACAATCTATGTTAGTCTCTAATTGATTAAACATTTTATTCGCTAAAGAGTTATTTGCTATACTTTGAAAGAGAAAGCATCTTGGGATCAATGTGAGGACTGGGCATCACAATCCAATATAAAACAATCTTGTCACTATGTTTGAAGAGATGAAATGCTCAATAGCCATGTGAACCTTAAGTGAACTGTTTTGCAGCTCATCAGTAACATGCATAATCAAATATTATGTACACATAGGCCTACTCACATTACCAGTACTCCAAAGGGATTCTTATAAGCAATCAATTAAAATACTCTCATGGTATAGGTTTCCTACACCGAAAAGCATTTAAAAGAATGATTTTAGAGACTAAAAATTTTTTAAAGGATAACTAATTTTCCCCAATATTTAGAAATTTAGATCATTCAGTGACATGTCACAACTGTTAAAAAAAATTCTTAAAAACTCACCTGAACTGGGCCAAGTTCTTCCTTGCTACTTACTCTTTGATAGTTTTTACTAATGAAAAAAAAAATTTAAGGTTAAAAGCATAAATAGCAATTAAACTGTCGTTTTTATATATTTAAAATTCATACTGTTCTACACAAGCACTTGGAAACAGAACTCTAAGTAAATCATTCCAGCATCATATTACCAAGTTTTATAAAAATTATATTAATACTAGAGATAGACATTTTATGATACATAAAGTCGAACTATGTGTACAAAACACCTAGGTCATTTGATAAAGGTCTTAATAGTTTTATAATACTGCTAGCCAAACAAAAACTGTAGCTAGAAGGTAAGCTTGTGTACATTTTCCAATGAATAAAAGTATTGATAATAACCAGTTTAAACACATAATAATATGAATGCTAGCTAAAACCTACTTGCTTTCTGTATCATCAAGGCAGAGCTTAGAAGGTACACAGTGAGGCGACATTGGAAGTTCTAAATCATAATTTCTTATGGGCATTTTTAGGTCTCTATTCATATTCACATGGACTGGTTTTCTCACAGTTTCTGTAATAAAATATATAATTAATAATTTAAAAGTAATAAATCTTTTTATAAAGGTAAACACAACAGACAGATTTACAATGAAAGGTTTATTCCAAAAGCCCATGAATAATGTATTTTTTTCCTAAAGTGTAAGTAAATTTACTTGTATAAATTGTCATCTGTAGAGGGAGAATTAAAAATAGCAGAGAAAAGAAATGAGAAAATACTAACAATACTATGATCAATATCTTCCCCTCCTTGATGAATTGTCTTTTAAGCTCTCATTTTCAGACTTGTTTTAAAATTAAATATCAGATACAAGTTCCCTTGAGAGAGGATAAAAAAACTCTCAAAAAACTTTTTATTTATTTGAGGAATCAAAGTGAAGACAAAATGGACTTTATTTTGAAGTATTAGACTACTATAATTAACATCCCAGAAATATATAAGAAGTATATTCAAATTATAAGATAGGAAACTAGTCATTGAGGCAAAACTCTTTTCAATTCTTCTTGTCAAACAAACTCTCTAAGTAGTAAAAGTGATTTATTGACATTAACATTTATTCCCTGCTCTATAGTTAAATTTTGGTAACTATCTGCCCAGATAGAAATACGTAATCTAACTACACTACAATACTTTTAACCATATCTATTCATTTTATATAACACATACACAACCTAAAAATGGAAATAAATGGATTAAACAACTAAAGATTTATAAGCAAATATAAACTAAGTTTCTAATTTAAGAGAGTAACAAATTTTTTAATTTTCCATATGCTCTAAGTTCTAATATCATAAACTAATTCGAAAGCTAAATGTTATTATGATCACATCAAGGTCAAAACAAAACTCTATTGGAAAGACTTACCATGTGTTTTCTTCTTGCAAGATATCTGATTTACCATATATAGGTTAAGAAGGTCTAAACTGACAGAGGAATTTTTGACAGGGGATAAAACTCCCAGTAATTCTCTTTTTGATTTTAACCTGTTCTTTTCAAAATATTCCTAAAATAATTAAAAATAAAAAATAATTAATGCAGTAACCATGTGGTTTAGGCAGAATCATAAATAATAAAAAAGTAATAATGTTATTAAATCACTGACTTGATATTTTTATATTTTGTGACACCACCTTTCTATGTTTACAAATAAATTAAAATCAATTATGATAACTTGTAGTTTACCTAAAGACTCTCAATTTCACAGCCTATTTCAATGTTTTTTTAAACATTACCTTTAAAACAGAATTTTAAAAGCTATTCCAAGGAACCAAAAGATTAAAAATTATCAGTATATAGACAGTTAAAAAAAATCTAAACACAGAATAATATGATAAGCTAAAGCCTTGTTTCCTACTTAGTATGCTATCCTGAAGATACTGAAAGCCTTAAAGATATGTCCCGCTGAGTGCTATTAAAAGTCAACTGAAATGAAGAGGAAAAAAAAGAGTGCTATGTGAGAACCAAAGCCAACTTAATTTGCTTTGTTATCCTTCCATGATGCCTAGATGCTTATTCATTTTTTTAAACCAGACTTGTACATAATTATCACTCTTCATCCCATTATTTTCTTCCTGGATACCTAACCAGTCATTATTCTTCCTTATCTTCATTTTTTTCTTTCAGATTACATCCTTAATTTACCAAGGATCCTTAATTTACCAAATTACCATACTTAATTTACCAAGTTCAAAGGCATTTACTTAATATTGATTTATTGAACAACTATTATGTGCTAGACACTAACAAATTGTGAAAAAAACTTCCCTTCCTCCATTAAATAGCTCACAATACCATGCCATAAGTGTGATTATAAATGTGAGATGTCAAAAGTGAGAAAAGTCCAGAATGGCAAAAATGCAATGCAAGAGGTCAAATTTCCAAGAGGTTAGATACTATAGTTTCAAGAGGATGAGACTCTTTCACATTAACATTTCTGAACACTGTTAATTACAATCGACTTTTTAAGATTGTAAAAAAACTTGTGAAAACTACAAGAGACTTGCCAGCTCTCAAGCAAAAATGTACTTTTATTATGCAAATATATCACAGATAAAAGGCTTCTGTTCATATTTCATTTAAGTGATCTACAACCCTAAATTGGACTAAAATTTCTTTCAAGAGATCCCACTATGGCTCAGCGATGAAATAACATGACTCTCAGGATATAAATATTTTCCCCCTTGAATAAAAATAACTAAGTCAATACTAGATCTTATAACTAACGGTGCCTTGGAATTAAGAAGACGTTATTTCTTAAGGCATGTACTTTGTGATGGATAAGACCATAATGAGAGAGAATGACACAAATAATTACAGCAGAGTGTAACAGGAGATGGTATATAATCCTCAGGAAGGGTATGTAAATTAAAGGTTGGGGGAAGGATGGACAGAGGGAGGGTAAGAGGACAGGGAAAATTTCTTAGGAAATGATTTCTAAGATAGATGGATCAATCACAGTTAATCAAAGAGGCTATGAACATAAAGTTCTAAAAATAAGGAAAACAGTACAAGGACTGTCTTCAAAGGAGTGAGCCTTTATCACGACACTAATTAATTCACACTAATTATATGTACTTGAGAAATTTTCAATGCTCTACCATTACTTGGATTTGACACAATTTATTTAACCATTCTACTGCTAATGGATGTTTGTGTGGTTCCCTCCCTCCCTCCTGCCCTTTTTCTTTTTTTCTCCTTCTATGTTTGCTATTAATATTTTAGACATAACGATGATCCAAACAATCTTGTACATATCTCAAAGTACACATGTATGAGACTTTCTCTCAGATGTATACTGCCCAGTTGTAAAAGGTATATAAATGTTCAACTTTCCTATGTAACACAATTAGTGTAATTTTTTTAAAAAGACAAAATAAATGGAAGTAGGACATAGGTTATGAAACCATTATAGTACTCTAGGGAATAAATAATTATTTAAATTATAGTGCTGACAGTTCAGGTAGTAAGTAGTGGTCAGATTTAGGATATATTTTAGAATTAGAAAGCAAGAATCAACAATTATCTTAAAGTTTCTGCCTGCGCAAAACAGGTGGCTAATCAAACTATCAACAAGGATAGAGAAGACTAAAGGAAGATGGTCCTCCAGTTTCACTTAGGTGAATTTATTAATGGTGGAAAAATGTACCAGATGGTCACTGTTCTCATAAGGCTAACATAAAAAATACATAGATTACATAGATTTTCTTTACCTTTTGCTTTCTCCTTTCCTGTTTGATCAGAACCCTGGTCCTGCAAAGAAAAGCAGAATAAAACATACACTGATTAAAGAAATGGCCCCTAAGACAACTGCCATTTTAGCTGAAGACTTGGAACTAAAATATAAGAGTGTAGTGATCTTTATATTTGTTCCTAAAAGAAACTATGAAAATATTCTTAAAGTTTTTATAATCATTTTCACAAAATGATTTCACAAAATGTACATCATTTTCACAAATTTTTCTTATGTAGGAAATTCAAGATTTAGTAAAAAAAAAAAATTACATACCTAAGAACAGTTAAGTAAAAAATAAATCTAAATTATAAAACCCAGATAAGCGAAGACAAACTAATACATGAGAAAGAATGTATCACTGAAACATTCTCACCTGATAGCAATATTCTTGTTCAACAGGGAATACAGATAAGGTAGAAATCTACTTAGGATCTAAAAAAGTATAAAATTCATTGCTAGAGCGACTTCAGTTAATGTAATAATATCAGCTGAAGATGGCTGACCAGAGACACCAGCTGCCAGATCATTTCAGAAAGGAAAAGTTTTAGATGAAAACAAACAAATAAACAAATAAACATAGATCGGGTGTAATTCCAAGGGAAAACCGCCAGAACCTACAAGACATTCCATGGGAAGAAGTTGCAGATCATAACAAGAAAGAGCAAGATATTGGCAGAGGTAAACCCACAAGAAGCTTAGAGTCCAGCGAAAAAGGTTAAATAGAGCGATTTTTTCCTCCCTCCGTCACATCTCTGGCAGTCACCAGTCTCCTGAGCTGCTGGAGAGCCTTTCTACTCTCACGAGCCCAAAACCTGCTGCTGCCAGTGAACTAGAAGCTTCATGAGGACAAAGCGTCAGCCTGCCAGCCCCACTGGAGCACTTCCCATCACCACAGACCTGAGCCAAGACAGCAGGCACCATATCGCTTCTCCACCCACCATGTGCCTTTGCGTCCCCCAGGGGTTTCAGTCCCTGTTTTTGTCTTGCTCATTCCCACACAATTATTTCCCAACACCAGCCCAGAATGTGGAAGCCACAGAGAGCCAGTGGGTTCCGGGAGGATCTACATGACCCCAGAGCCTGGACATTCAGGGCAGGCTGCCTTCTGGAAAGAGAGACAGAAATGATCAGAGTGCTAGCTTTCCTCCATCCAGACTCTTTTCCTTCCCTCCCCTCTCCCCTGGCTGCCAAGAGAGATGATTAAGCCGGGCTCTCAGGAGCTGCTGCTTCATCCTATTGGTGCATACACCACACCAGGACTTCCACAGAGAGTGCAGCTCAACCTTTCCCCTAAAAAACTGCAGAGGACTAAGGAGTGCTCAGACTGCGAGCTCCCTGCTCACCGGCACTCCCCAGTGCTGCTTGTTCAGCTGCTCCATCAGAGCAGGGCATATCCTGAAGTGGAGGGACATCAAACCTGCACCATAGACAACTGGGGACTAGCATGCTTCTTCCTGGCACAGTCAGGGATTGAGCTTCAGGAACCTGGGGACAGGCCCGCAGGCCAGATCCCAATTTTCAAGACTCAATCTTGTTGCTTGGTGACAAGGAAGGGAGATTTGTGAACTAATATGGGGAGGCAAGGGGGCCCATGCAGGCAGAACAGAAAAGAGAGCACAGTGTTGATTCTAGCCATAACACACTCATGGAGCACCCCTCCCCCCACAAGAAGGCAATGATCTTAGCCCAGGGCAGGATCCTGGATGGGGAAGCTCCCAGTCCACAGAGCCATTGTGGAGGAACTCAGAAAAGTTTCTGCCTGCTAGCAAACACTGAACAGAGACTGCAGAGCAGGGGACAGGGGAGAAGGGAGAAACCCACTACTAACAGCCAGACTGTGAATCTCAGACAGCCCCACCTCCACAAGCAGACTTTTTCACTTCAGCCCCTCCCTGATAGCTTTCCCCAGAAGCTGGGAGCAGACCTTTCATCCTGCCAAAACAGATAACCTACAAGCTTTTATGGAGCCTAACGGCAGGCTCACCCAACCTAGCCTCATGCCCCACATACCTCCACTGTGGCAGTGAGTAAGGACTCACCTGGAAGTTCCAGGGTTCCACCCATCACATGGAGCATTTTAGTGCTTCTGCCGAGAGGCTAGAGCCTCTCACAGGTCCCCAAAACAACAATGCAGCTTGTTCCATCCAACAAGTGCCACCTACTAACAGGGAGGTCAACTGGTACAGCCCTTTATAGCATTACTATACAGGATGTGGTTGATTCTTACCCACAAGCACCACCTACTGCCTCAGAGATTAGACTGGGTGTGCAAATACAATTCACGCTGTCAAGAAGACCACAGGGCTGGAGAAAGAGAAAGGATTTCAAAGACATGCATCCTCCCTCATCAAAGACAGACAAGGAAACTGCCCACACACATACCTCACCACAGCTACAGCTACAAACAACTAGCAACTGAGAAAACCACCATACTAAGGATATCTATAACCAAGGCATCCAACCAGAACTAGATCACCATCAAAGCACCCATGAGTTAGCCAAACGTTCTTACCAAACATATGCTACAGATACTCCTTTACAAGTGAGGGGAGAAACAAAAGCCCCATCTAAACAAAAGAAAATCCAAAAATAATAAGTGACAGCTTCCCCAGATGAGAAGGAATCAGCAAAAGAACTCCAAAAGTATGAAAAATTAGAGAGAAAGAACACCCCCAAAGGGAGCACCAGCTCTCTAGCAATGGATATCAACCAAAATGAAAATATTGAAATGACAGATAAATAATTCCAAATATGGGTTGTAAGAAAGCTCAATGACATCCAAGAGAAAACGGAAAACCAATTCTCAGAGCTTGAAGACAACTTGTACAAATTAACTCAGTCAAAAATAAACAACAGAGAATTAAGAGGAAGGAACAAAGCCTACAAAAACTAGGGGATTATGTAAAACAGCCAAATATAAGAATCACAGACATCCCTGAGGGTGAAGAAGAAAACATACAAGGGCTGGAATTCCTAGAGGGAATAGCTGAGGAAAACTTCCCTGGTCTTGCTAGAGATTTAGACAACCAGGTACAAAAAGCTCCGCAAACACTTGGGAGATTCATTACAAAAAAGCAATCACCAAGACACATAGTCATCAAACTGACCAAAGTCAACATGAAGGAGGAACTCCTGCAAGCAGGGAGGCAAAAACATCAAGTAACTTACAAAGGAAACCACATCAGGCTAACTCCAGACTTCTCAACTGAGACCTTACAAGCCAGAAGGAACTGAGGCCCCATCCTTAGTCTTCTTAAAACAGAACTGTCAGCCTAGAGTTTTATATCCTGCAAAATTAAGTTTCATATATGAAGGAGAAATAAAAGACTTTTCTAGACAAGGAAACACTGAAGGGATTTGTCAAGACCAGACCTGCCCTGCAGGAAGTACTCAGAATGGTCTTATACACACATCAGCACAACAGACATCCACCAGTATAAAACCACACAAAAGCTAAGCTCAGAACTCATATAAAACAATAGTACAAGAGGTAAAACAAAGCAATAAGGTGCTACCCAACAGGATGAACAGAACAGCATCCAACATATCAATTCTATTAATCAACAAAAATTATATGAATGCTCCGCTCAAGAGACACAAGCTAGCTGCGTGGATGATAAAATACAACTCAAATATGCTGTCTCCAGGAAACAGGACTCAAATAAGCTCAATAAAAAATGAAAAAGAAAATATTACAACTGATACCACAGAAATACAAAATATCATCTGTGATTACAATGAAGTCTACACACATACAATTAAAAAGAGGAAATGGACAACTCCATGGAAATGCACAACCTCCCAACACTCAATCAGGAAAAAATAGAACTCTAGAATAGACCAATAACAAGCAAGACCAAGCAATAAAATTTATGCAATAATAAAAAAGCTTCCAACAACAACAAAAAAGCTCTGGAGCAGATGGATTCACAGTGGAATTTTAACAGTCTTACAAAGAAGAGCTGGAACCCATACTGCAAAAATTATTCCATAACATTGAGAAGAAAGGAGTCTTCCCAAACTCATTCTGCAAAACAAGTATCACCTTGATACCAAAGCCAGGAAAGGACACAACAAAAAAAGAAAGCTACATACCAATATTCCATATGATAGATTTGCACAGATGCAAAAATCCTCAACAAAATACTAGCAAATCGAATTCAAAAGCATTATAAAAAAAAATAATCCACCATGACCAAATGGGCTTCATCCCAAGGATGCAAGGATGCTTCAACATATGTACATCAATAAGTGTGATTTACCATGTAAACAGAAGCAAAAATAAAGGCCATGTGATAATCTCTATAAATGCAGAAAAAGCATTTAACAAAATTCAGCACCTTTTCATGATAAAATCTCTCAATAAATTAAGCACAGAAGGAACACATCTCAAGATTCTAAAGCCATATATGACAAATCCACAGCCAACATCATACTGAATGAGGAAGAGTTAAAAGCATTTCCATTAAGAACTAGACCAAGTTAAGGGTGCCTACTTTCACCACTTCTATTCAACATAGTTCTGGAAATCCTAGAACAGCAATTAGGCAAGAGAAAAAAATAAAAATTATGCAAATCAGGGAAGAGGAAGTCAACCATTATTTTCTGCTGACGATATGGTCTTACATCTAGAAAATCACAAAGAGTGCACCAAGAGACTCCTGGAATTGATAAATAAATTCAGCAAAGTCTCAGATTACAAAATCAATGCACACAAATCAGTAGCATTCCTATACACCAATAACAGTCAATCCAGAGTCAAATCAAACACTCAATACCATTCACAATAGCCACAGAGAAAATAAAATAACTAGGAATATACTTAACCAAAGAGGCAAAGATCTCTGCAAAGAGAACTACAAAACACTGAGGAAAGAAATAGCAGATGACACAAACAAATGGAAAAACCTATCATGTTCATGGATCAGTAGAATCAACATTGTTAAAATATCCATACCATCCAAAGTGATTTACAGATTCAATGCAATCCCCATCAAAATACCAACATATTTCACAGATCTAGAAAAAATAATTCTATGCTTCATTTGGAACCAGAAAACAGCCACATAGCCAAAGCAATCTTAAGCAAAAAAGAACAAATCTGGAGGCATCACATTACCAGACTTCAAACTATACTACAAGCCTATAGCAACCAAAACAGCACAGTATTGGCACAAAAATAGAGACATAAACCAATGGAATAGAACAGAGAACACAGATATAAAACCACCCACATACAGACAGCTGATCTTTGACAAAGCAGACAACAATATATCCTGTGGAAAAGAAGCTCTATTCAATAAATGGTACTGGGAAAATTTGATAGTCACATGTAGAAGAATGAAAAGGGATCCATATAAAAATAAGCACCACATGTACTCACCAGCAAACTGGTATCAACTGATCAACACCTAAGTGGACATACAGGAATAACATTTATCAGGTGTTGGGCAGGTGGGGCGGGAGGGGATGGGTATATACATACATAATGAGTGCAATGCACACCAACTGGGGGATGGACACGCTTGAAGCTCTGACTCAAGGGGAGAAGGGAGGCAAAGGCAATATACGTAACCTTAACATTTGTACCCCCATAATATGCTGGAAAAATAAATTAATTAAAAAAATTTTTTAAAAAGAAAGAAATTTTAAAAAAAGAAAAAAGAAAAGGGATCCACAACCACTCACAAAATTAATTCAAGATGGACAAAAGGCTTAAATGTAAGGCATGAAACCGTAAGAATTCTAGTAGAAAACATTGGGAAAACTCTTCTAGGTATTGGCCTAGGCAAAGAATTTATGAAGTAGACTCCAATGGCAATCATATCAACAACAAAAAAATAAATGGAACTTGACTGAATTAAAAAGCTTCTGCACAGCTAAGGAAATGATGAACAGAACAAGTAGACAAACTACAGAATGGCAGAAAATATTCACAAGTTATATATCTGATAAAGGGCCAATAACCAGAATCTACAAAGAACTCAAGCAAATAAGCAAGGAGAAAACAAGCAACCCCATTAAAAAGTAGGCAGAAGACATGAACAAGTTTTTCAAAAGAACACAGACAAATGGCTAATAAACATGAAAAAAATGCTCAATGTCACCAATAAGGGAAATTCAAATTAAAACCACAATGAGATATCACCTTATCCCTGTTAGAATGGCTTTTATTAAAAAGTCCAAAATACAATAGATACAATATATGCAGAGAGAATGAAATGCTTATACATTGTTGGTGGAATTGCAAATTACTACAACCTCTATGGAAAACAGTATGGAGAGTCTTCAAAGAACTAAAAGGAGACCTACCATTGGATCCAGCAATCGCACTACTGCGTATTTACCCAAAGAAAAAGAAGTCAATTTATCAAAAATACACCTGCAATCAAATGTTTATTGCAGCACAATTCACAATTGCTAAGATGTGGAATCAACCCAAGTGCCTATCAATTCATGGGTGGATTAACAAAATGTGATGTATGTATACTGTGGAACACTATTCAGCCATGATGAAAGTCGAATTAAGGCCTTTTGCAACAATTTGGATGGAACTGAAGACCATTATCCTAAGTGAAGTTATCTAAAGAATGTAAAAACAAACACTCTCTAATAATTTGGAATTCACCTATTGGCACACATGGGCACAGAGGTAGTAAAAGTCATTGGAAATCAAGTCAGGAAGAGGTGAGGCAAAAATTTACCCTATGGGTACAATGAATACTATCTGGGTGATGTGCATACTTATAACCTGACTCAAGAATAACAAAAGCAATCCATGTAACCAAAAACATTTTTACCCCTGTAATATTTTGAAATTAAAAAAAATACTCCCAGAGATACATGACAGTAACTACTGGGGTTGTCTTTTTGTTTTCCTCCTTTTTTAAAATAAAATCTTCATATAATCATGAATATATATGTTTTTTCAGATATATTTATACATACACATATCTCAGCTATGTGTACCTGAAATCTTATCCTGTCTTAGTTCATTCAGACTGTTATAACAAAATACCATAAACCGAGGAGCTTATAAACAACAGAATTTATTTCTCACAGTTCTGTAAACTGGAAAGTCTGCTGGAAGTGTCTTCACATAGTGAAAGGGGTGAGCTAGCTCTCTTTTACAAGGGCACTAATCCCAGTTGTGAAGGTTCTGTCCTTATGACCTAAGCACGCCCCCAAGTCACCCCCTCCAAGTACTACTGCCTTGGGAATTATGATTTCAACATATGAATTTTGGGAGGACACAAACATTGAGATCATAGCACATTCTTTTAAAAAAGCCTCGTCATTATGGCTATGCTTCTTATCTATGATCTTTGTGCCAAAGACAGCATTGAATACCAATGACAGTGCAGTATTTAATGGTTATAAAATATGTGCTCTATTAATAACGGAATGCTATAAAATATTCATGACAATATAAGCAGTTCTGCACAATATATCTGTTAGATATGCATAAAACTATGGTCTCAAATTCAAGATTTATGCAAGAATTATAAGTAAAATGGCAAAATGTATCTTAACTATGTGAAATTAATATAAAAATAATTGTTAATGAGTATTACATATCTTGCACCATTCTAAATATTTCAGATACTTTACATGTATCAATTCATTTTATTTCCACAGCAACTCTATAAGGCAGATTCAATTTCTGTCCTTTTTTTAAATTTTAGAACATTATGGGGGTACAAACATTTTGGTTACATATAATGCCTTTGCCTCATGCAAGCCAGGGCTATAAGCATGCCCTTCCCCCATTCAGTGCACTCTGTATCCATTAGTTGTGAGTTTACCCATTCCCACACCCCCTCCCACCTGACTGGCACCCAGTGAATATTACTTCCATGTGAGCACCTTAGTGTTGATCAGTTAGTACCAATTTGATGGCAAGCACATGTGGTACTTGTTTTTTCATTCTTGTGATACCTTACTTGAGCCCAAAGGATGGGCTCAAGCTCTATCCAGGACAGTCTAAGAGGTGCTAGTTCACCTTTTTTTTTTTTTTGTAGTTGAGTAGTATTCCATGGTATACATATACCACATTTTATTAATCCACTTATGTTTTCATGGGCGCTTGGGTTGTTTCCACATCTTTGCAAATGTGAATTGTCCTGCTATAAAGATTTGAGTGCAGATGTCTTTATTATAGAAAGTCTTTTTTTTCCCTTGGATAGATCCCTGGTAGTGAGATTGCTGGATCAAACGGTATTTCTATTTTTAGTTCTTTGAGGTATCTCCAAATTACTTTCCATAGGGTTTGTACTAATCTGCAGCCACACCAGCAGTGTAGGAGTGTTCCAACATCCACGTGGAGTGTTGCCACATCCACGACAGCATTTGTTGTTTGGGGACTTTTTGAAAAAGGCCATTCTCTCTGGAGTTAGGTGATAACTCATTATGGTTTTGATTTGCATTTCCCTAATGATTAGGGATACTGAACACTTTTTAATATGTTTGCTGGTCATTATTCTGTCCTCTTTTGAAAAGTTTCAGTTCATGTCCTTTGCCCACTTTTTGATGGGGTTGTTTGATGTTTTTCCTTGTTAATTTTCCTAAGTTCTTTTCACTGTTGAAGAAATTTAAGGCACAGAGGAAACTAAGGCACAGAAAGGTTAACTTGCCTAAGGTCACACTGCTAACAAATGGTAGAGGCAGAATTTAAATCCAAGATATCTGACTTTGGAGTTTTTAACAAAACTGCATTAGACTGCCTTTCAATTATGCCCATTGAGAATATACAAAGCTGTTCACTTGTCTCGATGGTTTTCATAAACTACATGAATGACAGTTACTGAACATCCCTAGATTTTGCCACTTATTGAACTTGTTCTTTTAATATATTTACCACTAGCTATGTCTTAACAGACAATTTCAAACTCATTGACCAAAGAATTTTACATATTCTTCTCCATGCAGCATCATAAGTGTATTGCTGCCTTTTAAACTTTACAAACGAAAAAGGAAAAGTTACATTCCACTGACTCATCAAATGCTACGGCTAAGGAGGACATTAGAGGTTAGTTTATTCTCCATCATTTTAAAACTCACAAAACTTAGGCACAGAAGTCAAAGGGACTTTTCGAAGTTCAGGAATATAAGAAGTATGATGAAGCCAGCAATAATATTAAATAATCTAGATTATAAAGAGATAATAAGAAGAAATATCAATCATATAAGCAGTTCCCACATTCTAGAGCTCAATAGAATTAGGAACAAGTCAAAGTCTATATATATTCTTCATCTATATATAAATCAAGTGATTTTATTCCAGGCTGATTTTCCATTATTTAGGACACTGTTATAACTGTCACCAAATTCTATGTACTACATAATGCTCATTCCTATGTGCCTGAGAAAAAATTAATTAGAAATTTAAGACCAATATCTAGATCAGCCTCAGCAACTGCTAGACTACAGTGAAAGTGAAAAAGGATTCTGATGTATATGTCAAAGGTCATTTCTTAAATAGAACATTTTTTCCAAATAAATACAAGTTGTATTTATTGAGTATACCTCAAAAAAGATGGAAAAAATACAAAAAAAATCTACATTAAATGTGACAAATACGCATTTTTTATTTATGCTTTGAGCCTAATACAAATTTAATCTTGCTAGAAATATTAAAATAATTTAAACTATGTTTTAATAAGAATAATGGTAAATTTCCCATTCACATAATTTACTATTTAAAGATAAAAATTTTTGTTATTGTATGAAACAAATATTTTTATAAACTGATGTCAATATTACCAATTATGGTTATTCTTTTTGGGTTTTTTTGGTTGTTATTACTGAGGGAAAACATATTTATATTATGATTTTTACCTTTTCAATTTTTGGGTGAACAGAAGATCCTGTGGGAGATAATACAGAGAGAAAGAGCCTTGGGGTCAGCTGATCTGGATTTTAATTCAGAAGACCTGAATTTTAACTCAGGTTCTGCACTTAAAACCAGTTTTAAACCAAACATTTTAGATTATTATTAAGGCTATCAATGTTACTGAAAGTACTCCATATCCATATAATCTGAATATTTTGCCAAATATAGTAACTCTTAATTAGTTGCATTAAAGAAGATGGCATCAGTCAGAATTCTTACAAGCAATGGAAAGCAATTTGGCTAAGAAAGCAGCTGTGGCAAATGGAAGGAGTAAGGAAGTCTATCTCAGTTAGTTAGCAGCTGCAGGGAAAAATAAAGAAAAAAAAAAAGAATAAGGAAGTCTAGGCAGCTGCAGGATCATAGCCAAAATCATGCTACAATTAGTCTCATAAAGACACCACTGCTGGCATTGATTAATGCTGGACACCAATGACTGTACCATCTCCACTCCTGGGCAATGAACACAATGAACACCTCCACTGGCATCGTTGCCATTACTGCCCCTGAAAATGTAATCCTGCTACAGCTCCTGCAACTAACTGCAACTACAATAGATGCTCTGCAGTCCCTATTTCCTTACGTCCCTAGCTCCTGATTCAAAGTACAAGACATGCATATCAAAGTCTGAGCTTAGACCATGTGCCTATTAGCTAGGTGCAAAAACAGAAAGCAAGTATCCGGGTTTTATTTTTTTCCCCCAGCTTTTATAGAGAGAGAATGTCCTGTGCCTATCACCAAAACTCACAGGTGGGAAATACCCTACATATAGACAGGGAGTTGTCAAAGAATAGAAATGTCTACCAAAAAGCTACTGTGCAATAAAATTAAAATAGGTAATGATCTAAAAGTCATTTTTATTTGTCTATGTTTTATATATATATAAATATAAATATATATATATATATATATATCCTAATAGTTACTTCTTATGGTTAGCTTAGGCTACTATAAAAATAAGAAAGTAATCATGGGAGAACGTATTCCCTAAGTGATGAAGGAAATTAGCTGGAACTCTGTATCTGACAAAAACAAAAACAAACAAACAAAAACAAATCATACCAAAAATCTGCACATATTTAAAAGGACTTGCCAATGAATCCGCAGAAGTCATTTGCTAAAAGCATTCTACATTGACTACTGTAATATTTAGTATATATAATAATTAAATTTTAAAAGATCTCTGATTTTATGCAAATGTTCTCTAGCATATTTTACCACTTGTGTAATTGCTCCAAACATAGCTCTGATTATCACTTAGGGACATGACTTCCATACATGGCCCCTACTTAGCTTTCAACTTTTTTTTCCATTCTTCCACTTCATGTACTCCAATACTCCACCAAACTATACATTTTTCTTGTCCAGATTATGGACAAATTTCCCATCATATTTTCATATTCAAAATTTTTAATACCTTCAAAACCCCATTCAAATACCAGTTTCTTCATAAAAGATATACATGCACTTTACAAACATAACTTTAATAAGAGTTTCTCTAATTTTTATCTTGAAATTTAAATTACCAGAGAATTGGAGGTTAAATGGAGGGTGGGAATGAGGCTAACCTTTTTTAACAGTAATTACTATGTTCTTGTGGAAAATGGATTTTTAAAGAAATATACTGCAACCATCTCTTTCAATAAAAGTTTAAATGAACAATATCACTTGCCATTATAGCTACATATTTAACAAAATTAGGTCACGATCTCTTTATAAAAGACTCTACAAGTTACCTATTCTGCATAGTAAGAATATAGTTATTTGTTATATTATTCTTTGCTAAGAAAAAAATAAAAAGAAAACTGGAAAGGGGATAGTTAAGAGAAGGAAGAAAAGGAGAAGGGAAGAAAGAGGAAAAAAGAAAATGGGAGTATGCAGAAAACCATGCTGACTACAGAAATGCATCAGGGCATTTCTACCCCATGCTATTCTTTCTAGTAAGGAAAGGTTTAAAGAAAAATGCTAGAGAAATACTTTCTTAAAAAAAAAAGATACAAAGGTAATAGGTTGCCAAATAAATGTATACAGGAGATACTGAAACTATATTTGGAATTAAATACTATGGGTATCCTATGCCTTACATAGTCAGTCAGTCTTAAATTGTTCTTTTTTACTTCTTTTGTCTTGCTTTTTGGTTTCCTGAATAGCTTGTTTTCTTAGGGGCACAGTGCCATGCAAAAGAAACTGTTTCAGAATGTTAAGATCTTATAATAATATCTTAAATGTGATTAAAAGTAGAAAAAGCATAGAAAATTAATAGAGCAATAAGTAGCAAATGAAAACCAATATTTTATCACTTATATTACACTGAAATTAATGTTATACTAAAACATCAAAATCTAACATTGTTAGCTAGTAGACTTATTAACATTCAGGACAGTAACTAGCCTAGAAAAAGTACTTACATTGGCATTTCACAGAACTAAAGTAGGCTGACCTGATGTGTTAGGAATAGTAATGATATATGTTAGGATGCTATAGCTTTTAAATACGTTCTTCTAATACATAAAAAAAAAAAAAGTTTTGCCTGTGATCCTAGTACTCTGGGAGGCCCAGCTGGGAGGATGGCTTGGGCTCAGGAGTTTGAGACCAGCCTGATCAAGAGCAAGACCCTGTCTCTTAGTAGAATGGGTTCCAGCTCTATCCAGGAAAATACAAGAGGTGCTATATCACCATTGTTTCTTAAAGCTGAATAGTACTCCATGGTATACATATACTACATTTTATTAATCCACTCATGAATTGATGGGCACTTGTTTCTACAACTTTGCAACTGTGAATTGTGCTGCTATAAACATTCAAGTGCAGGTGTCTTTTTCATAAAGTGACTTTTGATCTTTTGGGTAGATGCTCAGTAGTGGAATTGCTGGATCAAATGGTAGATCTACTTGTATCGCTTTAAGGTATCTCCATATTGCTTTCCACAGAGGTTGAACTAGTTTGCAGTCTCACCAACAGTCAAGAATGGAAAAACAAGCACCACATGTACTCACCAGCAAATTGGTATTAATGGATTAACACCTAAGTGGACATATAGGAAAAACATTTATCGGGTGTTAGGCGGGTGGGAGTGGGGAGGAGGCGATGGGTATATACAAACACAATAAGTGAGATGAGCAATGTTTGGGGAATGGTCACACTTGAAGTTCTGACTCGAGGGGGGAGAGGGGGCACAGGCAATATACATAACCTTAACATTTGTACCCCCATAATATGTTGAAAAAAAAAAGACCCTGTCTCTACTAAAAATAGGAAACAATTAGCCAGATGCAGTGGTGTGAGCCTGTGGTCCCAGCTACTTGGGAGGCTGAGGCAGGAGGATGGCTTAAATTCAGGACTTTGAGGTTGCAGTGAGTTATGATGATCCCACTGTACTCTAGCTTGGACAACCGAGCGAAACTCTGCTTAAAAAAAAAAAAAAAAAACAGTTTTTAGAGATGTATGACTTACAAAAGGAAAAGTATTGAGGGAAAAGAATTCTCAAATCAGTAAAGCAAAAATCCATCTAATATACAGGGCCTCATTACAATAAATTCTCAGAAACTGAATTCTTACAGTATTTTCACACAGAAAACACTGTTCCACAGTTATAGGCTATAATCATAAACATGAAGAGCCATCTCCTGAGTCACACAGTGGAAAAAATTTAGAGCGCAAATGACACTCTAACACAGATGTACATTTTGGACCATTCACATTATCACTGATTCAGGAAGAAAAAATAAATATATTAATAGTTCTATTAATACTACTTCTCATATTTAGAAATATTCTTAAAATATTTCCATTAAACTTATTAAACTAGCATTTAGATGCAATTTGGCACTTCATTTTAAAGCTAAAAACTTGGTAAGATTTTCACACAAACATTCCTGGTAATCTTGTAAGTAGCTAGATATGGATTTGAATTTTAATAGACAATATTATAAATACAAAAAACTCCTAAATTCCTAAAAAACACTTCATATAAATTTTTAAAAAGGTTAATTATTCACAAATTTAAAAAAGGGTAGACAATGAATTGAGACTATCACAAAGTTTACAGTTAAGTTTCAAGAGGTGAATACAGTCAAGCACTGCATAATGAGACATTTCAGTCAATGACAGACTATATATGAGAGTGGTCACATAAGATTATAATGGAACTGATAATTCCTATCACTTCATGACATCACAGCCATCCTGACATGGCACTGCAGGACATTATTCGTATATTTGTGGTGATGCTAGTCTAAACAAACCTACTGCACTGCCAGCTGTATAAAAGCATAGCATGTACAATTACGTATAGTACATAATACCTGATAATAAACTATGTGACTGGTTTATGTATTTACTATATTATACCTATTATGTTAGAGTGCCCTTCTTCTACTTATTAAAAAAATAAATGTTACCTGTAAAACAGCCTCAGGTATGTCCCTCAGGAGGCATTCCAAAAGAAGGCAGTGTTATCTTAGGAGGTGACAGATCCATGTTTTATTGCACCTGAAGACCTTCCAGTCTGCCAAGATGTGGGGGTGGAAGACAGTGACACCAATGACCCTGACCCTGTGTAGGCCTAGGCTCATGTGTGTGTTTGTGTCTTAGTTTTGAATAAAAAAGTTTAAAAGTGAAAATAGAGAGAAAGAGAGGAAAAAATGTTTTATAAATTTAGTGTAGCCTAAATGTAGTGTTTATAAAGTTTACAATAGTATACAGTAATGTCCTAGGCCTTCACATTCACTCACCACTCACTCATTGAACCCAGAGCAACTTCCAGTCCAGCAAGCTCCGTTCATGCTAGGTGCTCTATACAGGTGTACCATTTTTTATCTTTTATAGTGTTTTTCCTGTACCTTTTCTATATTTATATATGTTTAGATATACAAATACTTATCATTGTGTTACAACTGCCTCCAGTATTCATACAGTAACACGGTATACAGGTTTTTAGTCCAAGAGCAACAGTTTATAAGATATAGCCTAGGTGTGTACTAGGTTATACTACCTCAGTTTGTGCAAGTACACTCTATGATGTTCATACAATGAGGAAATCGCCTAAGAATGCATTTCTCAGAAGGCATCCCCATTGTTAAGCAACAATGGCTATGTATGTATATACAAATGTATATGTATGTATATATACATTATATATAGGCATGTATATATGTGTTTGTATACATATGAATATATGTATTTATAAGCTAATAATTAATATGTACATATGCATCTATTTACATTTAAAATTTTATTTATGGACCAAAAGAGTTTTTATTATGCTGTCAAACCTCTAAACTATGCTATACAAAACCATTTTCAAAAATAAACTTCTAGGCCAGGCGTGGTGGCTCACGCCTATGACCCTAGCACTCTAGGAGGCTGAGGCGGGTGGATCACTCAAGGTCAGGAGTTCCAGACCAGCCTGAGCAAGAGCAAGACCTCATCTCTACTAAAAAAATAGAAAGCTATTAGCTGGACAACAACAACAAAAAAAATATATATATATATATAAAATTAGCCAAGCATGGTGGTGCATGCCTGTAGTCCTAGCTACTAGGGAGGCTGAGACAGTAGGATTGCTTGAGCCCTTTGAGGTTGCTGTGAGCTAGGCTGACGCCACGGCACTCTAGCCCAAGGAACAGAGTAAGACTCTGTCTCACAAATAAATAAATACATTTCTTAAAAAATTAAGATTATATATCTATCTAGGTTTTTAAAGCAAAAAAAATTGTTTATGTCAATTATTAGAAGATTAAACAAAAAGCACAAGCAGAAACATTATTTATTGTATACATGTACTATAACCAATTATAATACTTAAACTGCATTTGTTTCTAATACTGTTACTCCTAGTTTTCAGAAGAAGTGGTTTCTCAGTATGAATTCCTTATATTTAAATTCTCTTCATAAAATCTCCTAAAAATTCTCTAAAATTATATTTGATTAATAAATTTAAAACTATTCAATCAACACTTATGCATAAACCGCATTTACTGAAAAAAATACTCTCACTACAGATACTGAAGTACCACGTAAGACAAGAGCAAATTTTGCCAAGTAGAAGATATTGTGAAATTTTTTTTGAATGTAAGCATTTAGCCCGAATATTTTCACAAGATTCCAGTTAAAGTACCTTCCTTATTTTTTTATAGGACAAAACTTAACAAATAAGTAGTCTCTGATTCTTTTAACTATTTCTCCAAATTTAGATGCTACAA
This sequence comes from Mirza zaza, assembly GCA_008750895.1. NCBI lineage: Eukaryota > Metazoa > Chordata > Mammalia > Primates > Cheirogaleidae > Mirza > Mirza zaza. The sequence continues at coordinate 35,685 of VSMD01060513.1, read as the reverse complement.
GACTGCAGCCTTCTTCAATTAAATTCTCTTATAGTACAAAAAAATCAAAATTAACCAATTAAAAATTGGTGCTCCATCACAAGATTCTTTGTACTAGTCATAATGTTCCAATATACAATTTGAATACCAAAAGTAAATTTTCCAAATTATATCTTATATAAAATTAAATTTTAAAAACTTTATTTTTAATAATTACAATTTACTAAAAGCTTTAAAAGTTGAAGTTTTGGGTCACTCCATTTATAGACTACTTTGAATAAAAATTTTCAAGTATTTTTTAATAAAACACCATCAAAATTTATAGACTTGCTATTAAAAATGTTCAATAACAATATAGGACCCACAGACTGATTTATAAAGTAATTATTCAAAGACTCAAGTATTTGTGAAATCCAGTTGATGAAAAGCAGCAAAGAAAGTTCATAACATGCCAAAGCATTCTTTCTGTATACATCTGTTTCATCTCCTAAATATTATAGTTTAGTTACATTACTGTACATATATAATTTGCAAATTTTGACAACCACAGCTTCTATTTGGTAAAATATAAAGCTTCTTTGGATGCAACTATGTAATACATGTAAACCACAACCAATTCTAAGTATATCTCAGCTACGATGGTAAGGTAATTTAGTAAAAACTCTCATTTTATCCATGATGCTACGATCCATCAAATTTGTATTCACAGTATGATTAAAGAAATCATTTTACCTCCAATGTTGAACATTACAAAATTCATAATTGCCTTCACACTAATATCACATGTTTCGCCTCTAACAAAATGAACTTCTAAGGATTTCTCTTTGATTCTAGGAATTAGATGAAAAAAATTATTGAAATTAGCTTATCTTCTATTTGTAGTATCTGACACTCATGTAAAGTGGGCATCATTTAACTGTTTATGAAGTTCTTCTAACAAAGGTTACATATTTACAGCTATCACTTTCATTTTTAAATGTACACAAGAAAAATTTAAATCAAAATAAGTAGAATTAATTCAGAAGTCATTTGATCTAAATTAAAACTCAAACGTCACTGAGTAATATGTAAATACACCTTCTGCAGTTATATGTGTTAATAGTTGTGGGCAGGTATAATCTCCTCAAAGTAACTATTGAATGTGAAGGTAAATCCTGATGCTTTTTCAGATTTGTATCTTCATATTTTCATGTAGTCAGTGATATAACCACGGGGGATGCTAACTGTTGGCAAACACTTTGTGTATAATTTCTTGGTTCATTACCACCTTCCTTGTAAAAACAAAGTATCAGTACTTAAGTTTTCATCAAGCATTAACTTTTCCTTTAAGCTCTCTGCTGCCAAAAAGATTTACTACAAAAGCATTGCCAAACAATATGAAAAAAACAGTTATTGACAAAAGCTATAGCAACAGCATTCATGCTGCTCCTTGTATGCTCTCTTACAAGACTGATGAACCTCTGTTCTTTACAAATATTTCATTTACTCCTTATCTAAAATTCCCAGTGTTTTCTATTGCCCCCACCCCAGGCATAGGGGCTATACAAATCTCTCAGACCTGAGCATCCAATGGGATAACCAGCTGGAACACCAAGTGGCCAGCAGAGACAGCAGTAATAATACTTCTCTCACCCTAATGAGTGAGTTACCTGTCTCTAGCTGCTCATATCCCAGCGCAATTCCTTTTATAAGCAAGTGGCCTTCATGCTGTCTTTAAAAGGAGCTGTTAGTTACTTTCCATCTGGAAAGCATCAGGAAGAGAGAGCTGAATTATCACTGGATGTCTTTCAGATTTAACCACATGTTAAAATGAGAATTCTCTCCACTGCATATATATAGCTTCCTCACACACTAATAGAATCGTGGCAGAGGTTTAAAAAAAAAGTTCATTAACTCTATGCAGGCTCATTTCAATGGGACTATTAATGGTACTTTATACTTAGTTAAAAAACAAAACCTCTAAGAAAATGCTAAACTGGGCGTGCTGCTAGGATGACAGGCATAAACACTGACTGTTTCAGGCAAACGGGGATGATGTCCACTGTACATTTAAGTATTATACACATTTAACAGATGAAGAAACTGATACATAGAGACAGAGGAGACAGAGGCTAATTTACTGTAACACTAATTAAGCTTAAATTTCAGGGCCTTTCACCTGAATGTGCCACTTCCAAGGCCCTATATCTAATTTTATAGTCACAATTCTGTATTATGTTTCTAGAAACAAGGCTCCCTACAACGCAGATCTGCCTCTGTATAGACAGGTTTAACAATTAACCCAAATTCGCACAGCCCGTGATCCCTACAAAATGAGTTAGGAGTAGCATGGATTGGGTTTGGAGAACATATAGTCAAGCCAGATAATGGAAAAATAGTATTACATTTTTTTTTTCCCCCAGCAGAATCCTAACTGCTATCACTATCGTGGAGTCTCTCACCATTATATTCCAACCTACATAATACAAACACCATAAACAAAGTGTCATAAGAGACCGCTTTCACTGCGTTACTTCTGGATTTGAATGGCTCCCAATAACAGATAAAATTTTCACTTCTCTGTCTAGCTTTCAAACTCACCATCAGGCAGACACATAAACACAGCTTAAATATTTACATATATAACCTTATCTCCAACTACTTATGTAATGTTTATTTTCATTTTGTTTTTCTACATCTGAACCTTCTTTTGTCCTTGCTTCTGATTAGCCAAACCCTCAGATAAAACTATCCTATGTTCTACTATTGTTCTTATTATCTATTTTCTATAGCATATTTTGACCTCTGGTCTTAAATACTGTTTAACTTAATGGTTTATCATGTTTTTCTTCCCCAAAACTATAAACCTCACAGAAAGAGACTAAATTTCAATTATTAATACTTTGTACTCCCATAGGGCACACTGCTTGGCACATAGCACTCAATAAATATTTTGTTCAGGTGAACTAGATCTAGGCCTACATTTACAAATGGTAATCTCTCACTCACCTAAACTCCAACGGAACTCCACCTGAGCCTTTCACATGACACTGGTTACATTCTTCAATCTGAATTATAAAAAATAAACCTCCCTATTTAAAAAAAATCTTATACTGCACATATAGTGCTATATTTACAGATCCATAGTTGATCTGATCTGAATAGCATTTTGTGGCCCAAAGACATCACATCTTCTTATCCTCCTTTCTTGCTACCACCTTTGTGCCTATAGTAGGTATGAATTTGGTTAAACTAGTCATTGATTAATAAACCAAGAAAATAAGAGAATCTTAAAAAAAATTTTCTTTTTAAACTTAAAAAAAATCAGTGTCTGTCCTCTTATAAATTTGCATCTCAATCTGATTGAGAAAATACAGGGTCTCAGTGATGACTTCTAGCAAGTACAAAACAAATATGAGAGTTACAGGTCAATGATTCACAGATATGTTAAATAAAAATTTTAATTGGTGAGATTGACAAAGGATTGATGTTTTAATTTTGTCAAGAAAGAATAAAAGAGAAGGTGGCATTTTAATATCAAAAAACTAAGAAAGATATAATTTTAGAACAAAAAGAAAAAATAGTCCATTAAATTGAAAAACCTGACATCATCACTGATTAGCAAGTTTCAGGGATAATACCTTAAGAACTGCTATCATACATATGTAAATTAATTTCTGCTTAGACCAGATCTCTTTACCCTTAATAAGACCTTGGTTTGAAATAACATTATAATATCTTTGCAAAGATGTCCAAAAATCATAACACTAAAGCTAAATAAGCAATTAAAAAAGGAAAATAAGGCTTCTTTTCCAGCCACCAGCTCTTTCTCTCACAAAAAGAGGACATATTATGTATGACTGGGTGAGTCCCTAAACTGCAGAGCAGCAAAAATTCAAATGCCAAGTTTGTTTTACACAAGAAAAGTTGTAAAGACCTTAGCAACTGTAAAATTGCAAAGATGCTCCTATAAAATGATTCTGCAATTAAGCTTAATATATCAGGTTTCTATAATATACAAGAAGAACACTCTGCTTCAAATCAGTGTATGCAATCTGGTTGCTACTACCAAAACATACATTTGTTATAGCCTGCTTCATTTGTTCACTTGATAAAAAAACACATACAGCCCCTTATTAAGTGTCTTAATGCAGACTGTGGGGTTAAGGGGAATCTTCCCTTTCACCTTGGATGATTCACTGAAAGATCAACTCACAATAAGGGAGATTAATAAGAAAAAGATTTATTTACCGTGTGCACAGGGAGAATTACAGAGTGATTACCTAATATCCCAGTGGGGTGCAGAAATTTACATGCCCTCATTTTAGAGGGGAGGTTGGGCTAAGGAATATAGGTAATTCTCTTTAAGGAAAATACTAATAAGTGGTTACTAGAGAGGATGAATAGATACTTGGGAAAATGAATTGATGGTGGGGGGGAACAGATTGACTTGTAAATGATTCTCAGGTTATGAGAAATAGGTATTATATTTAAAATAATTTAGGCCAGGTCTGGTTGCATTCTTGACCTTCTTTCCCGTAACATATTGAGATAACAGGGAGAGGAAGGGAAGTCCATTCTGCTTTTTGATGAGTCTGGTTTTTTGTAAAGAAAGAAGGAAAGCCCCTTCCAGCACCTATGGATTTCTAAGGGCCTTTAATTCAAAATACTCTTTATACCAGGGAGTCATATTGTGGGGTGAAACTCCCTAAGCTCTGTGAAGACCCACCTACTATCTGCCAAATAATCCTTTCAAGTTCTTTAATATCTCCCCTCCCAACCCATCTCTTTTAAGAAACCTTGCAAAATTAGGTCTCCAATTTGATAGATTATTTATCTCACCTTTTCAAGAATGTGTGTTTTATTATTTCCCTGTGGTGCTTGTTCTGTGCAATATTGCTATCTTTCAGGGCTTAGTGCAACTTCCTATTTCCCGGCTCCCAAATTTCCACAACCTTTATTTGTGGCACTTTTATAATACTCATCTTTCTATATAGTATAGCATAACATAGTGGTCAAACACATTGGGCTCAAATCCTAACTCTGCCATTTACTAGCTGAATGATCCTGAGAAAGTCACTTAACATTAACTGTGCCTCAGTTTCTCCATCAGTAAAATGAGGATAACATTTTTATTTACCTCATAGGGTTCTTGTTAAGAGTAAATAATCTAATATATAAGATTAGATTATATATTATATATATTGATATATATCTAGTAAGATATACTAGATTATTTAGTAAATAATCTAATATACATAGAACAGTGCTTGTTACATATCAACTGCTATTTAAGTGTCTATTATTACAGTGATTTATCTAATTCTAATCTCCACATTCTATGATAGGTTCTTTTTGTAAACTGGAATTATATATTTTTCTTTTCTGAATCACCCTATACAGTTTAACAATGCTCTAAACAGGAAGATATGTAAAAATAGACTTGTTCAATTACTTAATGTTGAATGTTCTAGAGTTGTTCTGAAGGAGCTTTGTAATTATTCTCCACTCGCTTTACCCTGTCTATATTTTAAATTTCTAACAGTTCTTCTCAAAATTTTCAACCGAAAAACACCCCTAACAATGGAGGGAAGTAAACAGGAACTCTAGATGGCCTGGGATAAGGATTAAAATTTCTATTTGATAGCAGCTCAAATTAGCTGCTCAAGGTTAGCAAAAGCACTGCCTCAGATTGAAGCTCTTTAGGGCCCTCTGATTAGAGCGCCATGATCAACTAATCTTGTCTGCCCTTGTTTACTATAGTAGAAAGTGAAGATGCTCATTTTTTTCAGCACTGGTCTGGGGCTTCACCCTATGGAGCCCATCTCCCCAAGGAAAATTTATTTAAAATTTCATAGTTTAATCTTAACATTTCACAGGAGTTTATTTCACTCTACGATGTATCTATGTTTGTGTGAAAGCTGATCAGACAAATTTAGTCATTCTTGTCATTCCTAACTAAATCTGAGTCAAGAGACTAGGGGAGAAAGGATTCAGGGCATAATTATTCCATGAATGTAATTTTCTACAAAGCATGGCTGCTGAAACTGCCTGCTGTAACCCTAATACCAGTTTTACCCAATAGCTGCTGAAGCAACATGCTACTAATTTTTACCTACTGCCATATCTCATCAATCAGAGCTTTCCAGCTCCCCAAAACTTTACTAGTGCCAATGAACCTTCTCTCAGATCCATACATTTCTTTTTTTATAAAATCCCCTGCCTCTTCTTTGTTCAACATACCAAAGACCACCAGTCTATGGGTATGCCCTGAATTGCAATGCTGCAATTTCCAAATACAACTTTAGAGATTCATCTCTATATTTTATTGTGGATTTGACATTTGTATAAGTTTTAATATGTATTTTCCCCTAATCTCTGAGGAAAACGGATGCTCCAGGGGTATTTCTTAAGCCCCCCCTCCCCCTGTACCTAATACCTCTATTTCTAAGCCCCCCCTCCCCCCCGTACCTAGTACCTCATTTTGAGAAACATAAAATAAATCTTAGACTACACATTTACTGCGATATAGTGCTTTTGCATCCTCTCAATAGCAACTAAAATATTACTCCTGAGATAGCCATAGAAGTTTGTGATATATAACTGAATGACAGCATCTACATTTTAATAGTACTTAAGCATTTCTAAAATGACTTCATATAATCCTATTTGATATTTATTTTTAAGGAAAGTCAAATTCAAAAACATCAAATTATAATCATGTATCAACTAAACCCTGCTAAAGATTGAAAGTAAGATTTTGCTTTTCTCCAAAGTGCAAGTGTGCTGCTAGAAAATAGTCAAAAATAATTCAGGTAAATTTCTAAAATACAATGCTAATGTATTCTTCAACAGGGAAAATGTACATGCTAAAAGTATCAGGCTTAGTTACAATACATGGTGAACAAAAAGCTGTCTTCCCTCTTATAAAATTCTTTACTATTTAAAGGCATTATAATATAACCATATCATTACTGTCCTGGGTCTCCTTGTGACAAAAAAAAATCGTATGTAATGGCTTCGTGTTTCAATCAAAATAATTCTTCTTGTCAAGGTTTTTCATCAAATGGATTACAGGCCCACATGATTTCTGCCCAAGTGGACTTTCAGGTCAATAGCAATGAATAGGTTATATAAAACTAAACTGTCAATCTCTGACTTTTTATATGATTAATCCTAAATGCAAGAATTACAAATTACCTTTAAGCTACTCAAGTAAAAGCTGCTCACTTTACTTCCCTTTAAGACACAAACTATAATTTGGATTTACGGTGAGTGCCCCATCATGGATTTAAGTGCATCCGGGACTGGGCTGTTCCACAATACTTTCCAAATTCATGCAGAGACTATGTATCAACCCCCTCCCAAGAAAGACGTGAGCATGGGGGAAAAAAAAAAAACAGTAGAGGAGGACTCAAGTGCTAAGATAACTCATTAGAGGAATAGGATGTAGGACCCTGGGCAGGGGAGGAAGAAGAGCAGGGAATCACCCATAGCGGGCTTCACAAGCGAAGCCTTTTGTAAGGCAGTGGGGAGATGCTGAGTTGCTTTTGTTTTGGGAATAGGGACATGGTGCTAGGTTCTCCATCCTGATAGGGATAATGATTAAAAGACTCACTCCTACCAAGTTAATTACAGCTACAGCTGTGACCTCTCCGCCAGGGCCTACAAAAAGGCGCCATTATGTGAATGAACGCCGCAGTCTCCAACTTGAGCGGTATAACTTACCGGGATCCCCCGACCCAATTCATCTCCCCAAATCTTCCACCCGAGAGGGCACCGAAGCCCCTAAGTCCAATGCTCCAGTGTCTTGGCTCTGCGCCAAGCCGCAGCCTCAGCGGACTCCTCCAGAGCCTCCCGATAGCCTCTGGGACCGCCCAAGCAGGCTCCTGGTCCAGGATTTGAGGCCCAACCTCCCGACAGCCTCTGCGGCAGCTGCCTAGTCCTTCCGGGTGGAGACTCGGTGCTGATAGGGCCGCAGGGGCAGCTGTGAGAAAGCCGTCAGCTCGCCTAGCAACACGGTTAACCGGCGGGCCAGGCAAGCCTAGATAAATGGAAATATCTGACAGTGGCCACAGGGTTACTTTTCAAACCATCTCCACTATAATTTTACCTCGTTCTGCAGTGGTCCCTGCCATCTTTTTCAGGTCAAAGACCAAACTTGGGAAAGTAAAAGAAGGCAAGGACAAAGTTAACAAATCGCTAACACTAAAAATGATTTTTTCCATTCCCATCTATTACTCCATACCCAAAATCTTTAAATTATCTTTCATGCGGTTTTAATATTAAGTAAACAGTTGTTTATAAAACACATCACACTGTAGTAAATTACTATTCTGTGCATTTTGTGAGTTTCTAACAGTTTGATCAAAATTTAATTTAGCTGTGAATGTCCAAACACATAGAACTCCTTACTTGAAAAAAAATCTCAAAACAGAAATTGGATTTTGCCATTTATTTCTGTGTTATGTTTGTATATCCTCACAAAATATCTTACAAACTGTTCTATGATATTTGGTTAGAAACTAGAAATCTCTTCTCCCAAATAAATGCACAAAGAACATTTTTTTTTTTCAATTGCCATGTTTTCTTCCAGAATATATAACCTAGGGAAGATCTCATAATTTGAGATATAATACATTTTCTGTTAAGGCATCAGGAAATAATCCCTAGAGTAAAATTATGTTCCAGGATAGACATCTTCTTGTTTAATCATATAAATCATGATTTTTATGACAAAATAACCAAAGTATATCTATAATTGAATTAGACCAGGTGAATTCAACATTTAAGAGACAGCCTTCAGCATGGAGTGGCTGTTGGTTTTTCAGTAACTAAACCATACAGTCAAGGCAGGAAGAATGGTACTATGTATCAGCCTTTCCTACTTTAAATATTTTTAAAACATATTGACTAAATTAATCAGAAGAGAAATAATAATTTACTAAAGAATTAACTGAATTTTTTGTTATGTTAAGGGTATAAAGGAGAGAGGTTGATCAATTTGTTAAGAAGAGTCAAAAACTGAGAGCTGGATAGAACCATATCTTTTCCCTGATTAGAGTCATTGCTTTCCCTTCTAGTCACAGGGAGGCGGTGGGGGTGGTGAATTAGGCCAAGGAAATTTTAATATATGAGATACATGCTCAACAAGATATTTACCCTGTGAAGGGTTTTCCTTCACAGAAAAAGACATTTCCCTGTGAACTAGGTATTAGATTGTTACATGTAACAGCTGGAACATTGATCTAAGATCTCATCTTCAATACTGTTTATGCCTCCATGAGTAAGGCACGACTGATATATAATGAGTCAAACACTGTGCTATTTTAGGGCCAGTAGGGCAATTAGGTAATCTCTTGGGTCATGAAATGGTTCAAGAAAGAAATACAGCACAGATAAAAAATATTATTTAGCACTTGAGAAGGAAATCCACTTAAAAGTCTTAAACCTTAAGCAATTTATCTTTATGTATTTCTAAAAATTATTTTCTTTCTGGTGATTTATAAACATACAACACATATATAGTCTGTACTATGTATACATTTACTTAATGCATAAATATGTAGTTCTCTTTATTGAAAAAATAATTTCTCGTGTTTTACTGCTTATAAAGCATATATATGCTTTATAGGTGTATATATGTATTCTCTAATATATAATCCATTTAATCCATCTTGTGCATAAATATTGGTAGTGTACAAGAAAGTAGCACACTAGAAAGCAGAATAATTTGAGAATTATTGTTTTCTTAAAGTTTTTCATTCATTTTCAAGATCTTTTCTAAGACGATTTCTCGCCTCTTAAGAAAATTTTAATATTTCCCATATAAACATACATAAAGTTGAGACAATAAAGGGATAACTAGGCCTAAGTATGTTTTTACTACAGTACTGAATGATTTTTTCCCATCCTTTTTCTCTCCTAGTTCTAAATTAACATTCTCATTGCTTTGATTACATACTGCCAGTATTATAAAATGAAAGAAGCACACTGGCATTCTTAGTTTCTTACTTAAATAGCATATTTTTCAACTCATTTATCTGTATGGTTTCTTATCATCTTGAATCCTTCTTCTGCCTGAGCCTAGCCTCAGATACTAGGACCAACCCTAACCCTTGAGAGCAGGGTGAAATGTGGGAGTGGAATTTAAATGGTTATTGTTAGGTCTATACCTAAGTGGCTGAACATCAAGTCAGATGTCACATTGACCTTTTCCACAGTTGTAGTAACTCACCTTCAACCGTCCTTTTACCATAATTCTGGTAAATAAATTTCTATCTTGATCATTTTCCTCATACCCAATTCTTCATTCTCACAAGACTCTCATTGTAGGCATTGAAAGCTTGTTCCTGCACTCAGCCTCATTATCAGTTGGTAAACTGATCTATCTACAGCTAAGTGTGGTCCCATATGCATCTCTAGTGTTATTTGCTTCTAGATTTCTCACTGCCATGATCCTCTGGCTGCCTTTGGTTATATGCCGAGGATGCAACTTGTCTCAACTGCCCACTGCTGTCTGACCCATGCTGCCCTCTGTGTACCCAGTTCTGCCTAACTGAACATCCTACCATCACCCCCAGTTGGTTTTACCCTGGCTCTCAACCTGTCCTGTAGCAGTTCGCCCTACCATGTTTAGCTGTCAGGAAATGTGACATAAATGATTAAAATTTATAGATGAAAAGCAGCCTTCTTTTGCATACACTAAAGCATAAGCTTAGGAACAAAAGATTTTGACAGTAACCTTTATAACACTATGATTTCTCCATATAGGCTCAGAAAGTCTTAATAGGATGGGGTGTGCTGCTAACATGGCCAGCTATCAAAGAGACTGGCATGAATTTGCCGCTCATATACTAGTAAATCTGCTGAATTGAATGTAAACAAATGAAAAGAGATTTGTGCTGATTCTTGGAATTAATATAAATATATAGGAAAGAAGGCGTTTTTAAAGTTTAAGAATGTTCTTGCTCAATAAAACTGGGGATAGTTCTTTATTCATGATAAACTCAAAAATGATGACTTAACAACTGAGACAGGTTTTGTATTCTAGCACAGAGGTTTGCAAACTTCTATAAAGGGCCAGATGGTAAATATTTTAGTCTCTGTTGCATTAACTCAACTCTGCCACTGCAGCTTGAAAGAAGCCATGGACAAGAAGCAAATAAATGGGTTTGACTATGTTCCGATAAAACTTTATGGATACAAATGAGAATTTCATGTCATTTTAACAGGACAAAATATTCTTCTTTTGATGTATTTTCAATCACTTTAAAATGTAAACACCATTCTTAGCTTAAGGGTCATATAAAAATAAGTGGCAAACTGGATTTGGCCCACTGGTTATAATTTACCAACTTCCGTTCTAGCTTAATGCATATCTTTCCAAGCTTCCAATTGACTAGAAATATATATCTATGTTGGAGGTGAAGTGAGGGAAGATAGAAAGCAAAAAGTAGTTTTTCATGTTCAAAAATACACTCATCCTTGCCCAGAAGCAGTTGCTCATGTCTGTAATCCTAGCAATTTGGAAGGCCAAAGTAGGAAGATTGCTTGAGGCTAGGAGTTGGAGACCAGCCTGAACAACATAGCAAGACCCTGTCTCTACAAAAAAAGTTACAAAAATTAGCTGGGAATGGGGGCACACACCTGTGCACACCTGTAGTCCTAGTTACTGCTAGTTACTCAGGAGACTGAGCCAGTAGGATTGCTTGAGCCCAGGAGTTTGAAGTTGTGTGAGCTATGAACCCACCACTAGTGGCACTGGAGCCTGTGGCCTCAGAAGGAGACCTTGTCTCAAAAAGAAAAAACCAAAACAAAACGAACAAAAAAAACCCCACCAAAACCAAAAACCAACAATCAGCCTTGCCTAAAAAAAATGCCCTTCACATCTTTTTTGAATATGCAAAATTTTGCTTGCCTATTGAACAGTTTAAATCCTCCACTAGGCATGTGAAGACATTTTTTTTAACACTCTTGGTTTTTATCAAATAAACAAAATGAAAATAGGAAGTAGCCAGTAGATTAAATCTAAACAAAACGAACAAAACAAAAACTTGTAAAAGACAAAGAATTCTTCAAGTAAGGTCCTAGAGAAGCTATTTCCATTGTCCAAATCCAGTTAAATTCCCAAATGGCTAAACTTCGATTATAGGGTTTCACACCTCCAGGGAAAAACTACCTAACACCTAACACAAGAGTAGTAGAAATGAAACATTGCTCTTGTTTCTTTAAGTCACCTTGTAAATAAATGAGTGCATCAGATCTCCATTGCTAAAAATAATAGGTATAGGGCTGGAAGATTCTTATTATAAGGACAAGAAAAGTGGGGATGGAGTGGAAAAAGGGAAAAGGTTTAGAGATATAGAATTATTTTCTGTAGTACAGGCGACTGTTTTCCTTCTTTTTCTTTTTTTTTTTTTAAACAAGGGATACCCTCAATTACAACTTGTCTGATAGGTTCTGGGAACCCTATGTGAAATCATAGATTAAAAAAAAAAAAAAGCGCAAGGGTGGCAAGTGGTCACCAACAGACAGATCCAACTGTTTCTATTAAAGTGTTTCTATTTGATACTTTGCTTTCTCCAAAGTCTCTCCCACTTGTCACTTTCTTCTCTGACCCCTTTCAGATTCACTTCACACCCTTTTCATATTCATTTTTATGTTGATCCTCTTGTCCCTACTCCCTCATTTCCCTGGCTCTTTCTCTTCATCTCATTAAGGCTCTCGGAAATCTTCCTTTCTGCTTGCTCGTCCCCTCGTGGCATCTACGAAAGCCTCAGAGAAGTGATGTATATCCTGAAACTTCTGCGGGTTTCTAAGTGACGCTGAGCATGCTCAGTAGCTAGGGCAGGTTTTGTTCGCCAGCAGCTGGCCTGATTCGACCTCTCCAAAAATAGACATTTAACTCTCTGAACTCCTGTTTAAGGATGTAACTCGTTTTGCTCTCTCCTCGTTTTCAAGGTTCAAAGGGAAGCAGCGAGGATTCCAAGGGCCCACCGCCCTCGCAGCCAATGACGGCCCTGGGAGGGAGGAGCTTGGTGCAGCTCGAGCTTCTGAGGGTTTCATCCCCAGTAGATGCAGCAGTCTGAGCTCTGCTGCATCTGTCACAGCAGAACAAAATAACAAAACAAAACAAAACAAAACAGTAGAGGAGAAACGCTGCAGACGATGGAACGCTGTAGGACTTTCTGAAACATTTGCTGGGGATTTCTGTGGAGCATGCTCTTTTAAAAGGAGTTCTTTCTGGAGCCTATTTGTGTAACTGGGAAAATGACACATATGCTAAATGCAGCAGCTGATCGAGTGAAATGGACCCGATCGAGTGCTGCTAAGAGGGCTGCCTGCCTGGTGGCTGCGGCATATGCTCTGAGAACCCTCTATCCCATCATTGGCAAGCGTTTAAAGCAATCTGGGGACGGAAAGAAAAGAGAAGCAGCTTGTCCTGCTGCAGAGAACAGAGAAATACTGCATTGCACCGAGACCATTTGTAAAAAACCATCGCCTGGAGTGAATGCAGATTTTTTCAAACAGCTACTAGAACTTCGGAAAATTCTCTTTCCAAAACTTGTGACCACTGAAACAGGGTGGCTCTGCCTGCACTCGGTGGCTCTAATCTCAAGAACCTTTCTGTCTATTTATGTAGCTGGTCTGGATGGAAAAATTGTGAAAAGCATTGTGGAAAAGAAGCCTCGGACTTTCATCATCAAATTAATCAAGTGGCTTATGATAGCTATCCCTGCTACCTTCGTCAACAGTGCGATAAGGTACTTGGAGTGCAAATTGGCTTTGGCCTTCAGAACTCGCCTAGTAGACCATGCCTATGAAACCTATTTTACAAATCAGACTTATTATAAAGTGGTCAATATGGATGGGAGGCTGGCAAACCCTGACCAGTCTCTTACTGAGGATATTATGATGTTCTCCCAATCTGTGGCTCACTTGTATTCTAATCTTACCAAACCTATTTTAGATGTAATCCTGACTTCCTACACACTCATCCAAACTGCTACATCCAGAGGAGCAAGCCCAATTGGACCCACCCTGTTAGCAGGACTAGTGGTGTATGCCACTGCTAAAGTGTTGAAAGCCTGCTCTCCCAGATTTGGCAAATTGGTTGCTGAAGAAGCTCATAGAAAAGGCTATTTGCGATATGTGCACTCCAGAATTATAGCCAATGTGGAAGAAATTGCCTTTTACAGAGGACATAAGGTAAGACAGAAATTAAGGTGATGAGTGAAATGTGAGACTGTTCAAGCTGTCACTGCAGTGCTAGATACCATCTGTTGTACTGTTCATGGACCCACTTCTTTAGCGTCTTAGATTCCTCTGACATCTAAACCTGTATTAAAATATATGCTTCATTACCCTTTGTAATCACAAGCTGTTAAAGAATTATAGAGTGCAAACTTTTCTAAAGTTTCATGAGAATAAAATTGTCAGCACTCTGAAAGAGAGTCTACTGAGACTCAGTTTCTCAAATGTGCTCAGAATTATCACTAAAGCATTTTCTTAAAACATAAATCGTAACTTGGCAGGTGGTCTTAGAGCAGTGAAGATAATATATATTTAGAAACTAAGAGTAAACACATTTCTATTGAGATGGAAAATTTAGGACGGTATTCTTTGTTGTTGTTATTCCCTTGTTGTTCAAGAGAAAAACAATACCCATGCTTTCATATGGAAGACAACTTTGACCATTTTTTTTTTGGCATGTCTGATCCACAGGGAGTGTCTTCACCTCTAAGAAGCACCAGAGTATCTCACAAAATGATACTTCCACTACTCTTAGCTCATGGTCAGCACCATATTTTGGCACAAATAAAAAGAGGCAGTGATTTAAATTTTGTCCAACTTTGAAGGAAAAGCTGAGATTAGAGGGGAAATGAGGAGGACAAAGGAATTCAAGAATATTATTTTAAAGATTCAAGATTTTCAATGTTAATCAGGTCCCTAAAACAATTGTGTATACTCACAGTGCATGTAAGTAACTTCAGAATATGAAACACAGCAGAAATTTTGAAAATGATGTATCTGAAATCTTAATACAAATGACTTGGCAAATGAAATAATAAATTATTCTGATGTTGAAAATGGCATTTTAATCATTAAGCAGAATTATTGAATTTTTAAAGCATCAGTATCAGAGTTATTTATAGCAGTACCAACCTGAAGAAGAAAATTTACAGCAAATTTAGGACTTCTACTCCCACTTGAAAATTGGTATCATATGTTGTATTAATCATTTTAATTTATCATTCTCCTTGAATGATTGAACTCAGTGATGTAAATTTTACTGTGCTTAGGCTTCTTGCATAAAATACAGTCAATTGAGTCAGTTCAAAAGTGGAGTCTACTTATATAAATGTTTGTCATATGTCTATTTTCAGATATTTTAGTGTGATCAAAAAGGATAAGGCTCTAACATTGTTTATTCATGTCAAATTGAATATCATTTAATTCTATTATCTTACTATGCATATAATTTTGAAATCATAATTATAAATTACTTACATGTATTTTATACCTACCATATATTCACTGGGTAGCATAAGTTTTTTTTAAATAATGCAAGCATGACCAAAACAAAATAATGACTAATACTGATATTAAGCTGAGTTTATTGGTTGTTAAGACTCATAGATGATGCTATACCAAGTAAAACAAAATACTGTGTACATATCTTTAAAGAAGGTCTTCAAGCACATGCAGTATTTATTTTTATGGCTCATGCTGGGTTAATTCTTATTGCTTCTTCCCTCTATAGGTAGAAATGAAGCAACTCCAGAAAAGTTACAAAGCTTTAGCAGATCAGATGAACCTCATTTTGTCCAAACGTTTGTGGTACATCATGATAGAGCAGTTCTTGATGAAGTATGTTTGGAGCAGCAGCGGACTAATTATGGTGGCTATACCTATTATCACTGCAACTGGCTTTGCAGATGGTGGTAATGATATTTATGCTTAATCTCAAATATATGTTTAACATTATTTCTCTTGAAGGTGTCATTGTTGGTTTTATGTGCATAAAACTGTGTACATAGCCATTATTCTATAATTATTAATGGTCAGAAACAATGGCAGACTTTGCAATGTCCAGTAATAAGACCAGCAGTAAGAAGGAGACAAGTGGCTCAAGAGACCTTTCTAGTCCTGAGATATTTCAGAGATCTCTGATGCGGTATTTCTAAGAGTTGGTCTTGAGCAATTTAAATTATACTGCCTAATATACTGGTGGGATGATTCTCTAGTTTTCATTTAACCTCAAAACAAATTAATACCTTCAGAAAGAGTATAACAAAAGCTTTCCTCATATGTTCTAAATTTTAGTTCTGTACATTTCATACATTTAGTCTATAAATATTCTATAATATAATTGAATTTGCCCTGACTTGTGATTTGAAAAGTTTGTTGACTACGTTAGGCCACCAGGTTGTTTCAGGGAGCCGCTAAAATGCCATGAAATAAGATCTCCCTACTTGTAAGTACTACAGATAACTGTCTATGTAGCATGATTTGGTGGTGGTGCAGGGGTGGAGGTTGTCACACTGCAGCTGTCAAAATCTATCCTATCACTGTCTCAACAGTTTTGACCACCATTTCTTATCCTTTGAAATAACTATGAAAGATAAGAGTAAGAAAGGCAATGTTAAAATGTATTTTTTCCCTTTATTTTATCATATTATGGGGGTACAAATATTGTTAGGGTTACATATATTGCCCCTGCCATCCCTCCTTCCCCCCCCCCCCGAAAGCCATGCTAGAACATCAAGTGTGTCCAACCCCCAGGTTGTGTGCACCACACCTATTTTGTATGGGAGTTTGGATCTTAATTGGTTGGAACAGATGGGAATTAATTGAAGAAGCAGTATTTTCTGCTCTTCTCCCAAAATAAAACATTCCCTTCTCTCTCTCTCTTTAAAAATCACTTGACCAAAATTGACTTTGATATTGAAGGAGCTAGACAAAGCATGGGCTTTGTAGTAAGACAGAGATTTATTCCACTCTTGGCTCCCCCTCTTCCTACCTGGATACTCTTAGTCATATTAATTACACTTTCTAACCCTCAGTTTTCTCCTCAGTAAAATAAGACTCAGAAAGGCTAACTTCAGAAGGTTGTTGTGAGGCTTTAATAAAATAAAGTCTATAAAGTAAAAAACATGTTGTACTTGATATATGGTGACCTTCATTACCTGGAAAACAAAAGGCAACACAAAAAATATTATAACAGAATTTACACTGTTTTACAGTTGTTTTGGTGTAGAATTAAGGATTAATAGTTATTTGTTTGAAATGATATAATAAAAAAGTAAAAATTTACAATAGGATTTAATGTTTCAAAACAGTGCTTTAATGCTTTAGCCAATTCTTAAAAAACATTTTGTTTAATTGGAGTCATTATTAACTTAAAAATGTTCATTTTAGTAAATTTGTATTTTTCAGTCCTTCTTTGTGTTAAGTGCTGTACATATATCAATTATACTCCACAACTGAACTATCTAATAGATTATATATCTAGACCACAGAGAATTTTGAATTTCATCTGGTTAAATGTTTCAAAATGTACCTTAAAAAGTGTCATTAAAAAGTTTATATTACAAAAGCCATAGTTAGTAATAGTATTTTGGACATAATTCTTTAATAATGAAATAAACTACTTTTTAAAAAGAGTATTAGATTTAAAAAAAACTTTAAAAACCTATGGCTTTAAGATTAGTTTTACTAAAGGAATTGTCAAAGTTATCAGATAGTCGTTAAAAGTTATTCATTAAAATAACAATATTCATTAAAATTTTTCATATATAATGTATATTAGAGACAATTCCAATGACAAGATTATGGTGTAGTTCTGTTAGTGCTTGGATGCACTGGTCTTATTAGAAAACCCTGGAGTATTGAACATAAAACAGAGAAAATGCAACTAATTAATGGTGACAAATGAACCCCACAGAGACCAATAAGAAGTAAACAATGTATGCAATGAATCTAACAAGCTTTCTTAACAAGTTGTAATAAGATATTTAAAAATAAATCCTACAAATCCTGAAAATACCATATTAAACTAGAGAAACATTAAAATTTTAGATCGTAATTATAATGATAATCACAATGATACAAGTGAAACAAATATTTCTTAAAGATTTTCTCAAAATAAAATTTTTATACAGAAAAAATAATGTAAGATGTTCATAGAAGAAAAAATGAATTCATATGACAGAACATTATTTGAGAGTATGCTTCAAAATCTGTACTATCCAAGGTCACTATATGTTTGTAATGTTTGTATGTATATATATATTTATATATTTACTAAATATATTTGACATACAATGGTTTAACACATGAAAATACTAAGTTATTTTACTAAAACAAAATAATTGATTTTTCTTTACATAATGATACACTTTTGAGGTTTTAGGTCTTGGACTTGTATACCATAGATTCTAATCTTTAATCTTAATTTACATTTATTCCTTTAATTGTTTGTTATGTTAGAGATAAATTAAGTGCATGATATGTTAAGGCAAAGAGGGGTGGAAAAAATAGATGAGTGAGAGAGGAATAGCAAAGAGAAAAGAGAAAAAAGTGGGATAAAGGAGGAACAAAAGAAGATAGAATAAAGAAAGAAGCAGACCACTGTTGAAATCTTGGCTCTGCTATTTAATGCTTATTCATCCTTGGGAAGGTTACACAAACTTCACATGTTTCAGCTTTTGTATCTTAACTATAGGGGTAACTGTATATATCTTTCAAAATTTGTATGAAATTACACATATTGTACTTAATGTGAGATTTGAAACAGTCCTTGGCAAGTAGTAAAAACTTAAGTGGAAGCAATTATTAATATTTATTATTTTCTTACCCTGTGGGCTCCTGAGTCCGATTGCCTGGGAACAAGTGTTGGCTCTTTTGTTTACTAGGCTGTGACTTTGAGGAAATCATTTAACTTTTTTTTCTCTCCAATTTCTTCATTTCCAACATGGGAGAAATTATAGCAGGTTTGTTGCTAGAATTAAATTTCACATGTGTAAAACTTAGAACAGTGTTTGGCTCCTAGATATTCGAAAGATGTTTGCTGACATGATTATTGTTACGGTTTAAAGGAGCAAGAGATTTGAAAGTTATGAGGAAGTCAGAGGTGAAAAAGCAGATAGGAGGAAGAAATTGCATAATTTTTGTCAGAAGGGAAAAGAAAAATAGTTCTGTAATAATTTGCTGTACCATTCACCTACAACTTTGAGTGAAATCTTATAGTTAGGGCAGAATTATTTATATACAAGTTCACAGTATAAAATTGCACGTAGAATATGCCGTTTTCATATCAGAAGAGGAGCTTACAGGTCCTCTGGTCTAGAGCGCCAGCTTTGCCTAAGGTCACACAGGTAGTTAATGGAAGCCTAAGGACGGGCAGCATTATGTAACTCCTGATGCATTGCTTTTTTCCACTGCACCGTGCTATCATGCTGCCTCCATACTAGCTACCTCGGAACTTAACCTATAAGGTGCTTTAGTGAGTTTGAAACTAGGCAATCATGGGGCCAAATGGTTGAAAAAGAAGCATTAAAGTAGTTAATTATGTATAGTTTTTATTATTTTATTTTTAAAGGATATTACCCCTTTGTTTGTAGGAAGAGAAAGACTGAAATTACATGAAGAAAATAGTTACCTGAGAGCTATCATCTTGATCCTTTAATATTAGTAGGCTACCTTTCTTCTATTTGAATCAATAGCAGTTCTGAGCAAGGCCAGAGAAAACTATGCATGGGTCCTTTCTGACATACCTTATCACAGACACTTAACAGGCAGAGAAGAGAGCATCTAAGCTACTAGCACTGCCAATAATGTCCACATGTTTGTGATCTGTGAGTGTGAAGTGGCATTTCAGAAGTACCAACTAAGAGACAATCCTCTCAGCAGTGGAACTAAACCCTGCCTGCACCCTAGGACCATGTGTGATATTTTTATTCCTAAAATGTACCTCCAACAAGATTATATCCATAGCTCCTGCTGCATAATGTCTCATATATATATATATATATATATAATATTTCAACAATGCTAAATTACTGAAATATCATGTTATATTGTTGTGGGTCTATTTGGATATAATTACACTCCTGTTCACCAATTAACAAGCAGTAATTATTGATACATATCAAAGGCATACTTTTTTAAAAAAAAGATGAGGTCTCGCTCTGTCTCCCATACTGGAGTGCTGTGGCACAATCATAGCTCACTGTAACCTCAAAGTCTTGGGCTTAAGGGATCCTCCCACTTCAGCCTCCTGAGTAGCTGGGACTATAGGTGTGTGCCACGATACCCAGCTAATTTTTTTGTTTTTTGTAGAGATGGGGGTCTTGCTATGTTGTCCAGGCTGATATTGAATTCCTGGCCTCAAGAAATCCTCCTGCCTTGGCCTCCCAAAGTGCTGGGAGGGGAGCCACAGCACCCAGCCCAAAGCCATACTTTTAAAGTTCTATTTAGTTATGCATATTAATGGCTATAAGCTTGTAAGGTACAACATATATGCTAACAAAGCACAATCATTAGTGTACCATTTGATGAATTATCACAAAGTGAATACATACATGTAATCACCACCCAGAAGGAATAGAACCTTCCCATATCATACCCCAGAAACTCCCATGAACCTTCTTAGTCTTATCCCTCACCCTTATTTCCCCTCAGCCATAGCAAAGGTAATCATTATATCGACCTTCTCGTCATTGATTAGTATTTGCTAGGTTTTGAACATTATGTAAATAGTATTATACAATACATACTCTCTTGTGACTGGCTTCATTCACTCAGCATTATGTTTATGAGCCTCATAAACATATAAAAATTAATGTAGCAATGAAAATGAATGAACTACAGTTATTTAGTTATACAGTTATTTTTAACTATAGTTCATTTATTTCATTTATATATAGTATCCCATTGTATAACTATACCACTTTATCCATTCTGTTGTTAGTAGACATTTATTTATTTATTTTTGAGACAGAGTCTCACTTTGTTGCCCAGGCTAGAGTGAGTGCCGTGGAGTCAGTCTAGTTCACAGCAACCTCAATCTTCTGGGCTCAAGCGATCCTACTGCTTCAGCCTCCCATGTAGCTGGGACTACAGGCATGTGCCACCATGCCCGGCTAATTTTTTTCTATATACATTAGTTGGACAAGTAATTTCTTTCTATTTTTAGTAGAGACAAGGTCTCGCTCTTGCTCAGGGTGGTTTTGAACTCCTGACCTCTAGCAATTCGCCCGCCTCAGCCTCTCAGAGTGCTAGGATTACAGGTGTGAGCCACCGAGCCCGGCCGTTAGTAGACATTTAGATGATATATCCAGTTTGGGGGAGTGCTGCTATAAATATTTATGCACATATCTTTTGGTGCATGTCTGTGGGTACTTACCTAGGAATAGAACTGCTAGATTACAGGCTACGTATGGGTTCAACTTTAGTAGATTTTGAAAAACAGTTTTCCAAAGAAGTTCTTTCAATTAACATTCCCATCAGCAGTATTTAAGAGTTCTAGTTTCCCCACATCTTTTTCAATGTTTGATATTCTCAGTCTTTTTCATTTTAGACACTCTCATGAGTGTATGGTGGCACTTTATTGTGGTCTTAATTTGCATTTCTCTGATAACTAATGAAGTTAAGCACTTTCACTTCTTTATTGGCCGTTGGATAGCCTTTCTTATGAAGTGCCTTTAAGTCTTTTGCTCATTTTCAAATTAACTTATCATTTTTTCCTTATTGATTTGTAAAAGTTCTTACATATTGTGTAATTAATAAGTCTTTCGTCAGATATATAATATACATGCACACCACACACATAATCTCAAATATCTTTTCCTACTGTATGTCTTCTTGCCTTTTTACTCTCCTGATGGTATCCAAGAGAAGTTCATAATTTTAATATAATCCAGTTTATCAATAGTTTTCTTTCTGGCCAGTGTCCTATTTAAGAAATATTTACTTAACTCAAGGTATTGAAGATATTCTCCTATTTTATCTTCTAGAAATTTCACTGGTTTCACTTAACATTAAGATCTTCAATCCACTTAGAATTGATGGATTATGTGTGGTATGAGATAGGTTCAGATCATGTTTTTGCTGAGACTTGTCAAGATGACAAAGTTTAATATAATGAAGAGAAATAAACTCAGATTATAAGTCAAGAAAAGTACAGAGAAATTATGTTGCTTTTTTATTTTAAAAAAATTAGTATACTTTATTTCTTTAGAGCAGCTTTAGGTTTACAAAAAATTGATCTGAAAGTGCAGAGTTCCTAAATACTCTCTCTCTGTAATTTTCCTTATTATTTATATCTTGTATTAGGATGGAACAATAGTTACAACTGAGATACTAATATTTATACATTATTGACTAAACTTCATAATTTACATTATGGTTCACTCTTCATGTTGTACAGTTCAAAGGGCATGATAAATGTATAATAATATAACTTTAGTTTTTAAAATTCTTTCTCACCTTTTCAGTGAAATAGCAAGAGATGTGAGCAATTTTCAGTATATACTTATTACTATTAGAGCAGTAGCAGTAAAACAAATAGGTATAACGTTAAATATTAAATCCTTAAATGAAGAACTTTTAACATAAATAGTTAAAATATTTGGTGAGAAAATAAAATGTGCTGACCTATGCTACAAACTCATTAGTATTTTAGGTCATGGATTTATATGTCTTAACACTAAGGAATCTGGCCTTGTCATAGAGGTCAGGCAGTTGGCTGCTGTGTGTATGACAAAATACTGCTGGCAGGGCTCTCACAGTACCTGCCAAAGAACAACCAGTAGAATAAAAGTCACATGAAATCTGCGGGAAACTATTTGTTATTTTATTGCTAAAAACATGAAGAAAACCCAATAGGCATTAATCTGCCAAAGCAACATGGAAATTACCATGCCATATAAAACATCGGTCCATCTGTGCAAGTATTTTTTCTTAACAGAGGATGTCAATGAAAACTATCATTCAAATCCTTTTTAACCCAAATTCATAAATCCCATAATTATTTTAGATTGTCAGCCAGATTTTCTGTGAGCCAAAACTATTCTTAGTGTTTTAGCTGATATAACAACTCACTATTTTAGCGCGCTTTCTTTTGTGACTATCTAAATTTTATCACACATTTAAATGTCTTTAAGAATATCTACATTCTGTTCCTGGTTTCTTTTTTTTAGTTTCAGATTATTATGGGGGTACAAAGGTTTTGGTAACATATATGGATTGCTTTTGCATTGCTTGAGTTGAAGTTATAAGTGTGCCCTTCATTCAGACAGTGTACATTGGGTGATTCTGTACATTAGGTATGATTTCACCCATCCCCTCTTCCCCACTTCCACCTGCATGATTTCTGTTGAGTTTTACTTCTGTCTGTGCACGTGAGTGCTGATCGGTTAGCTCCAATTTAATAGAGAGTACATGCAGTGTTTGTTTTTCATTCTTGAGATACTTCGCTTAGGAGAATGATCGCCAGTTCCATTCAGATTATTGCAAAGGTATTAATTCATTTTTTATGGCTGAGTAGCACTCTGTGGTATACATACACCAATTAATCCATTCATGAACTGATGGGCATTTGGGTTGATTCCATGTCTTTGCGATTGCGAATTGTGCTGTAATAAACATTCTAGTACAAGTGTTTTTTTGATAAAAATGACTTTTTCATTTGGATAAATAGCTGGTAGTGGGATTGCTGGATCAAATGGTAGGTCTACTTTTAGATCTTTAGGGAATCTCCATACTATTTTCCATAGAGGTTGCACTAGTTTGCAATCCCGCCAACAGTGTATAAGTGTTCCTTTCTCTCCAAATCCTTGCCAGCATCTATTGTTTTCGGACTATTTGATAAAAGCCATTCTCACTTGGGTTAGTTGATACATCATTGTGGTTTTAATTTGCATTTCTCTGATAATTAGTGGTATTGAGCATTTTTTCATATGGTTATTGGCCATTCAACTATCTTCATTTGGAAAGCTTCTATTCATGTCTTTTGAACACTTTTTAATGGGATTGTTTGATTTTTTTCTTGCTGATTTGCTTGAGTTCTTTGTATATTCCAGTTATTAGTCCTTTATTGGATGTATAGCATGTGAATATTTTCTTCCATTCTGTAGGTAGTGTATTTGCACTGTTGATTGTTTTCTTGGCTGTGCAAAAGCTTTTTAATTTGATCAGGTCCCATTTATTTATTTTGCTGTTTCTGGGATTGCCCTTGGGGTCTTCTTCATAAATTCTTTGCCTAGGCCAATATCTCGAAGAGTGTTTCCAACATTTTCTTCTAGAATACTTATGGTTTCATGTTTCACAACCAAATTTTATTAGACCTACAAAGAAGAATTGGTACCCATACTGCAAAAATTATTTCATAACATTGAGAAGGAAGGAATCCACCCCAACTCATTCTATGAAGCTAGCATAATAGCAAGCTTGATACCAAAGCCAGGAAAGGACACAACAAAAAATAGGAGATATAGACCAATAGTCCTTATGAATATACATGCAAAAATCCTCAATAAAATTCTATCAAATTGAATTGAGCAGCACATCAAAAAAAATAATCTACCACAACCAAGTGGGCTTCATCCTAGGAATGAAAGGATGGTTGGACACATGTAAATCCATAAATGGGATTCACCACACAAACAGAAGCAAAAACAAAGCTCATATGGTCATCTCAATAGATACAGAAAAAGCATTCAACAAAATTCAGCACACTTTTATACAAATCCTTAAAAAAATAAGCATAGATGGAACACATCTCAGAGTTATAAAAGGCATATATATATATATATATATATATATATGACAAATGCACAGCCAACATCATACTGAATGGAGAAAAGTTGAAAGCATTTCTCCATTCAGAACTGGAACAAGACAAGATATCCACTGTTACCACTTCTATTAAACATAGTACTGGAAGTCCTAGCCAGAACAATCAGGCAAGAGAAGGAAATTAAGGCATCCAAATGGGAAAGAGGAGGTCCAAATATTACTCTTTGTTGATGATATAATCCTTTATCTGGAAAACCCAAAGATTCCACTAAGAGACTCCTGGAATGAAATAGATTCAGCAAAGTCTCAGGTTACAAAATCAATGTACACAAATCAATAGCATTCCTATATGCCAAAAACAGTCAAGCTGAGAACCAAATCAGAGACTCAATACCTTTCACAATAGCAACAAAGAAAATAAAATACCTAGGAATATATTTAACTAAGGAGGTGAACCTTTACAGGAAGAACTACAAAACACTGAGGAAGGAAACAGTAGCGGACATAAACATACGGAAAACCATACCATGCTCATGCATCAGTAGAATGAACATTTTAAAATGTCCATACTACCCAAAGTGATTTACAGATTCAGTGCAATCCCCATCAAAATACCAATGTCATTTTTCACAGATCTATAAAAACGAATTCTAAGTTTCATTTGGAACCAGAAAAGAGACCAAATAGCCAAAGCAACCTTAAGAAAAAGGAACAAATCTGGAGACTGTTTAACCAGACTTTATACTACAAGGCTATAATAACCAAAATAGTATGGTACTGGCACAAAAATAGAGATATAGACCAATGGAACAGAACAGAGAACCCAGGTATAAAACCATCCACATATTGCCATCTGATCTTTGACAAAATAGACAGCCATATACACTGGGGAAAAGAATCCCTATTCAATAAATGGTACTGGAAAATTGGATAGCCACATGTAGAAGATTGAAACAGGATCCATATCTCTCACCGCACACAAAAATTGATTCAAGATGGATAACAGATTTAAATCTAAGACATGTCCCCAATCTATTTATCTGATCACATCTTTCATTCCTCACTTATACCAGTGTTCATTAGCCTTTTTTTTCTTCTTCTTCAAGAAAACTAACTGTAGTTCTGTAGAGCAATGATTAGAATAAAAGTCTCAGAGGGACCTTACTCAGCTATGGTAAAAAATCTCCATGAACTCATGGTGATTCTGATACTCAGTGAAAGAAGTGCCTAACATCAACCCATATTGTAACTTGACCAGTTTGTCATTCAATTAGCATTACTTGAAATGTCTTTTCTCTGTATCATTGCTTATTCTGTACTTGTGACTTATTAAAATCATATGCGGTCTTCAAGGCCTTCCTCAAGTCTACTCCTCCACAAAGTATTTTCTGTCTCTTGCAGCAAGAAATACTTTTTGCCACCTCTAAACAGGTTATATTAACTCTCGTCATAGGCTGTCCTGCATACTTGTTTGGGAACTTGCCTTCTCTCTCCTGGCAAGCTGTAAGCTCCCTCAGGGAAGAGTCTGAAAATCATGGGCCGGGCACTGTGGCTCACGCCTGTAATTCTAGCACTCTGGGAGGCCGAGGCAGGCAGATCACTCAAGGTCAGGAGTTCGAGACCAGCCTGAGCAAGAGCGAGACCCTGTTTCTACTAAAAATAGAAATTAATTGGCCAACTAAAAAAATATATAGAAAAAATTAGCCAGGCGTGGTGGTGCATGCCTGTAGTCCCAACTACTCAGGAGGCTGAGGCAGAAGGATTGCTTGAGCCCCGGAGTTTGAGGTTGTTGTGAGCTAGGCTGATGCCATGGCACTCTAGCCCAGGCAACAGAGTGAGACTCTGTCTAAAAAAAGAAAAGAAAAAGAAAATCACAAGTATCCCTGTACGTCCCACAGTATCTTGACTAATTTCTTGCACATCTAGATATCCAGGTATTCAGTAAATATCTGCTAGGTGAATTTTAGTCTATCTTGTGCATGGATCCCTTTCAAAATCAGCTAAGCTGTCTATGAACAAGTAAAGATTTTAAATCTCTGGTAATTATAGCCAGGTATAAATTATATATTTCCATTATTATAGTTGGAAAACTTTTGAGATAAATTAGAGAGAAATATATCAAAATGGGCCCATGAATATCTATATTATTGCTAATCTCTTCATTAATTTACATCTAATTTGGGGTTTTGAAGATAATCTATATAAGGACCAAGAACAGAATCAAATTGGTAGGAAGAATAAAGCAACAACCTGAAGAAGATAATAGTAAAGAATAAGACTAAAATTGAGTAGATATTCAATAATACCAATAATAACTAGAGAAAATAATGACTGCTGACATTTAACGCACCTACTGTGGTCCATGTATCGGACTAATAATTCATTTGATTTTCACCTTTAACCCTTATAACCATAAGAGATAGGGTTGTTTGAGATAGTATAGTAGTGTTATGTTCCTCATCTTACAAATGAGAAAATAGGTGTAGAGAGGATAAGTCTCTTGCCCTCCTCACCTTACTACTTACCCATAAATAGTAAAACCTAGATTCAAATCTGTCTGACTCCTAACTCTTAACCATAATTCTGCATTGACAGTATTTTAGCATGTTCATCCATCCATTTGTCCATCCATTCATTCATCCATTCAAGACACATTAAGGAGTTCTGTGTGCTAAACACTATGCTGAATACTAGAAATAAAGAATAAAGCACACAGTATTGACCCTCAAGGAAATTATAGTCCACTGAAAGAGTCAGATAAGGATATTCAGGAAAACTTATCCTGCAGAGTTAACTCTTAAAGAAGGAGAAAGAAGCAAAAAAAGGAAGGGAAGTATATTAAAGTCAGAAGAAATTACGTATA
Organism: Mirza zaza; assembly: GCA_008750895.1. Classification (NCBI taxonomy): domain Eukaryota; kingdom Metazoa; phylum Chordata; class Mammalia; order Primates; family Cheirogaleidae; genus Mirza; species Mirza zaza. The sequence goes on along the minus strand of VSMD01060513.1, from coordinate 8,060 downwards.
TAAATACCAGAGGATTAATAGTGTATGGCATATGTAGGGTGCAGCTAGACCATAGTAGAGTGAAGGATGGTTGAGAAAGGTAGAAAGAGGCTAGATTATGAGGATCAGCTAATTTGCATTTCCATTAAAGAAACCATACCATAAATATTTGCTTATATTCAGGGTGATAGTATTTATTGCCCAAATTGGTAGTATTTTATTGCTCCCTCCTAAGTGCAGGGAGTTGGATATGGAAAGGGTTGAAAGAATGGCAAATGAAAATGGTCTTAGTTCCTATAGATTTAGTTGTCTTAGCTCTCCTTTTAGAAAAATGACAAAACAAAAGGAAGCTTTAAACAAAATCTGGTACAAATACTTTATTTTTAATAATTCACTGTATTTCTAGAAAATTGCTGATACTACTGAAAAATTAATATGTGATTGTTTTAGCCACAATTTAGTTGTATAAAATAAAACATTTCATTACTTGAAAAAACTCAAAAGTTTTGTAATTTGCTTTTAGATCTAGAGGATGGCCAAAAACAAGCTATGGTTAGTGAACGGACAGAAGCCTTTACCACCGCTCGAAATTTACTGGCCTCAGGAGCTGATGCTATTGAAAGGATTATGTCTTCATACAAAGAGGTACTTGAATTTTTCTTTTTCTTTTTTTTAGAGACAAAGTCTTACTCTGTCGCCTAAGGTGGAACTTCTGGGTTTAAGCAATTTTCTCACCTCTGCTCAAGTGATTTTCGCATCTCTGCATTCTGAGTAGCTAGTACTACAGGCATGCAACACCATGTCCAGCTATTTTTTTGGTTGTTTTTGTTTTTTTGTAGAGATGATGTTTTGCTATATTGCCCAGGCTGGTTTTGCATTTCTTGTTGTCAATTTAATTAAAATAAAATTTATGACAGTCGAGCAAAATGTAAATTACCAGGTACATTTAGTATTTTAAAAACATATCTTTTCTCTCCCAAAAATTGCTGAGTATAATCAAGATTAAGGGCAGCAACTCCCAAGTGTAATGCTACTAATCCCCTTTCATTTTTACACTATCCATCGTTACTCCTCTTTTTCTGTCTATAGTATGACATATTTGTTTTTAAATTTTAAAGAAACCCTCAGGTGTGCACTCTGGAGTCAGAGGGCCTAAATTTACATTCTCGTTCCAGAATTTACAAATTATGTGACCTTGGTCAAGTTCCTTAACCTGTCTGTGTCTCTGTTTCCTCATGTATAAAATGGGGATGATGGTAACACTGATTTTGTAGGGTTGTTGTGAGTTAATACATGTAGAATATTAAAAACAGTACATATTAAACTCTCAATAAATGTTAGCTAATAATGTTACTTATACATCTTGCAAACTTTTACCCATCCTTCATTGAAGTCTCACAACCACATATAAAACCTTCCTGCCATTCTACATTCTTCCTGCTTTCCCTGCAGAGTTTGGATCTTCCTTCCCTGTTCATCGCTGTGTACATCTAGTGCTTTTACCACATTATAATTGTCTATCTCCTGCACCAGACCCTGAGCTCCTTGAAAGCAGAACCTGTCTTATTCATCTTTATATTCCTGATATTCATTTTAATGCTTGGAATATTATATGTGGTTAATAAATATTTGTTGAAAAAATAGAATTAATAATAAGACCTGCAGATAGCACCAGGTTAAGATTAAAATCACTTCATTCCAATCAGACGTTATATAATATTCCCATAAAAGTCATTGTCACTATTAATTATTCTTATAGCTTTCATATCAATATAAATTGCCTGAGCATCATTATAAATTTAGCTACCTATTAAGTCAGCCTTAAAGAAACTATATATAAAAGTTACAAATTTTATGATTTGCTGACAGAACTTTTGAGTCTATAACAGCCGATTTTTTGAATTGTTTCTCTTTTTAAGTAAAATCAGCTGATTAGGGCCATGTACCAAGCAACTCAATTTAAAAAAAATAAAATTCAAATAGTAATTTTGGTAATTTGGAGACATAGTCTTTGGGATAGATTTTTCAAAGTAATAAATTACTTAATATTAAAATTATATAAGAAATAAAAATTTTGTTCATCTCTCATTAGAATACTCTGCCATCTAAATTACAGAAAGGATATCAATTAGTTTTTCTAATTGTCTCCAACTCAAGAAATGATTGTATTTTGCTTTATTTTGCCTGAATTTGCTTTCAGTCATGGAATGTGCACTTCTAAAAAGTCTTATACTGCTGTGATAGCACATGAAAATGCCCACCATGCCTTTTCTGCCAGCTCCAGATGGACCAAGCTTCCTTTTTAGAGTTAGGGTTCTGGGCAAATTCCCTGTCTTGTACACTACCAACTCATTGCCTCCCACCTTTCTTGAATTGACTTCTGCTTTTGGTTTTGGAGTTCTTTTCTTTTGAATTCATATTTTCTTTTGAATCCATATTTTTTTAATCCTTAGCTTTGTTTTCCTCTACTTAGGAACTCAAAGAGTTTCTTCTAGATAACATTTTAGAAATTATCTTTTAAATAGCTATAATATTAACATATGGTAATGAAATAATAGTGTAATTACTGATCTCTCACTCAGTAGAGACGTGTGGTAGGGGGCTTTTAACAACAATACCTACTTATTTGCATTTGCTGTTTAAGTTTTGCACACACAAAAATCATACACAAATGTAAGCATTGTTGTATTATTCTGTAATTTATTAAGAAACATTTATTAGTGACATGCTTTGCTTATTGGTACCAGTTCCTACTTTTGTGTATTCTTTTTCATTGAGAAAGATGGTCTTGATAAGAAGTGAGTCACCCTTCACCCTGACAACAAGCTGTTCTCTCTTTATTTTTTTTTTTGAGACAGAGTCTCACTTTGTTGCCCAGGATAGGGTGAGTGCCGTGGTGTCAGCCTAGCTCACAGCAACCTCAATCTTCTGGGCTCAAGCGATCCTTCTGTCTCAGCCTCCCAAGTAGCTGGGACTACAGGCATGTGCCACCATGCCCGGCTAATTTTTTGTATATATATTTTTACTTGGTCGATTAGTTTCTTTCTATTTTTAGTAGAGACGGGGTCTTGCTCAGGCTGGTTTCGAACTCCTGACCTCGAGCAATCCACCCACCTCGGCCTTCCAGAGGGCTAGGGTTACAGGCATGATGGGTGTTCTCTTAATAGAAAAACAGCAGAAGGTTAGTCCAAATTAAACAGCTGGCAGAATAGGAGCGAGGCACAATTCCATTGAGCCTTATGGACTAAAGCAGAGATTTATCTCATCTTGTAATCTTACCTGAAAAACAATAGTATATTTAATGTTTTTCTTTGGGCATATAAATCATGTTTGGCTTCAAAAGAAGCTGGATTGCGGGATTTGTACTGAAAAGGATTTGAAGCTTTTCACTGAATGCACTCTCTATAATAGTTTCCTGCAGCATGGGTATTTTCTCTGGCCAAACATAGGAATTTATGACAATCAGTTTGGCTCAGAAACATTTATTTCATAATAAGAAAAAAAAGATACTTTTCTTCTACTTCAAATGTTCTGTTTTAAATAGAAAAAAATATACCAAAGATCATAATTTTCATTGAGTGACCTTAAGCTTTTCACAAAATTTTTAATTTTCTGAAAATAAAATTTATTATTTAAACAGGCCAAATCAGAAATTTGACTGAAGAATCCTTAAGTCTCACTAGTACTCTTTATAGTTCATTTTGAACCCTGACTTGAATGAATAATTTTTATATTTTACAATTCCAGTCAAACTTACATTGAAATACTGCTGTATTGCTCTTTTGGTAACCTTTTTGCTGCCATTTGTTTTAGTTTTCAGATGTATTATCTATTTCTCATGTATAATAAAATAGTATCTTTAACATTAAATCAAGAAGCATATATAATTACATATTTATTTAAAAGTTTGTCTCAGGTATATTAACTCTTTTATCTCCGTGTTGATTTTAGATCACTGAATTAGCAGGCTATACTGCTCGAGTGTACAATATGTTTTGGGTCTTTGATGAAGTAAAAAGAGGCATTTATAAGAGAACTGCTGTCATTCAAGAGACTGAAAACCATAGCAAGAATGGAGTTAATGTAGAATTACCTCTTGCTGACACATTGGCAATCAAAGGTATGGACTCAAATGTTTTTATATTTTTCCCTTATGTAAGTATTTATCAACAGAACAAAAGTTTTTTAGAAGATAACTATTAATAATTACAAATAACTAATATTTAGATAACTAACATTATTTAAACAGCAATAATGTTTAATAATACTCCTAATATTAGTATTGCAATTTGAGGGATGGTGACTAACATAACCATTAAAAAAAACGATTTTATGCTACTTTTATTTAGGACGACATTTTCAGAATAATTTTTGGAAACTGCACATGTGACAGAATGAATTGATGGCTTTATAAAATTCAACTAACAAATGGAATTAGAGCTAATGTTATGTTGTTCATTTCCCTATGTTTCTAAACTTGTCTGATTTTCAAAATATATATATATATATATTTTTTTTTGAGACAGAGTCTCACTTTGTTGCCCAGGCTAGAGTGAGTGTTGTGGCGTCAGCCTAGCTCACAGCAACCTCAAACTCCTGGGCTCAAGCAATCCTACTGCCTCAGCCTCCCAAGTAGCTGGGACTACAGGCATGCGCCACCATGCCTGGCTAATTTTTTCTATATATATATTAGTTGGGCAATTAATTTCTTTCTATTTATAGTAGAGATGGGGTCTCGCTCTTGCTCAGGCTGGTTTCGAACTCCTGACCTCTAGCAATCTGCCCGCCTAGGCCTTAACACTGTATTATTCCCTGTCTTAATTTCCTTTCTGCAGCACTGTTTTTTTTAGAAATAGGTTTATAAAAAGTATGACTGGGTTTTAACAGATTAAGTTTAGCTTTGCTATTGTAATGATGCTAGATTATTATAAAATAATGTTTCTCAGAAATATTTTCCAAATAGATGTGCCAAAATATACAAATTAAACTTTGCTTCAGATATAGATGTCTATATTTATGTGTTTATAGGATGTATTACTGTGAATTATCTTTATAATTGAACTTATCTGTTATGTTGCATTATACTTGAAGTTATTTATCAGCAACATACGGTATCTTTGTAACTTAAACTTTTCCTTAATTATAGGAAAAGTTATTGATGTGGATCATGGAATTATTTGTGAAAATGTTCCCATAATTACACCAGCGGGAGAAGTGGTGGCTTCCAGGCTAAACTTCAAAGTAAGATGATATTCAAGAATCTTCTGATTGTTGCCATCACATTAATACAAAACAACTCAGAATTCATGTACCTTATGTTAAATACTTGGAGGAGCATATGGAAAGGAGGGGAAATCAAGAAAGGTACGCACACTGGCTCAATTACAGAAGCAGTTACTTCCTCAGAAAGCAGAGAGAAAAGAGAAATTTGATTTCTACTGCTTTATTGCCAGGTTAAAAAATCAAAATTACAGTGCAGTGAGAGCCTGTACAAGGTAACTTTGGAGAACATTAGGAAATATACTCTGACATTAATATCTGGAAATAAATTTTGATTTTTTCCTTATAGAAATTACTAAAAAAATGCAGGCTTATACTGTAACATATTTACTAAAATATGAGGGTAGAGGTAACTAGCACAGTTTAATTCTGTTAATAAACATTCTCTCTAACTTTAATTTCTATTTTAAATAATTATGTTTACTATTATGAAAAAATAATCAGAAGATTCATGGATTGGAATTTAAGTTTTTAATTATGCTGAGAATAAATAATTTGTTATTTAATATCCTATGCCTTGATTACAAAAACTAATAAGTAAAAATATCTAATGAACTTGAGTCCCTGATTTAGATTATTATAAAATTCAAAATTACATTTTCAAGTGCAAAATAATTTGCCGGTAAGCATTAAAGACTATAATGAAGGCAGTTGAGCTTAGTTCAAAGAAAGACGTGATTGGACTTGATAATAGAATTACAAACATGACAATACATGTGCTAATGATTTTAATATGGACCTAGTTAAGGTTTAATTATTAAAGATGCATTTGCAAATAAATAGAGTTGCTAGAAGTTGAAAGAAGAGCATAAGAGGCACTGAACAAGGGAAAATTCTGGGTTCGTAAATTTAAGAGAAATTGTGTCTTAACTACAGTTTGGTCAGACATTATTTTTCCATTTATAGACCTATAGAATGGTTTTAATTGTTAGGATCTTACCACAAATACCAATTAGATACTCATGGCATACATGGAATATTTAATTGTTCATTAATAGTTTAATGATTTATAATTTATGACTTTTGTGTAGAGGTGGCTTTTTTGGTCAGACTAGGTTTTATAATATCAATTCCTGTTGCTCCATTTGTTAAATAAATAGAATATAAGTCTTAAATTCTGCTGACAAACTATATTGTTGTAGGCACATCACACTTTTTCTGTGGAAAAATTTAGAGTTTAGTGTCTTTCATATAAATGAACTAAAAATACTTAATCTAGTGAAAGTATCTTATACAATTAGAAGGTCTAAAAGATATATATTATTGCTATATATATTATATATGTATATTTTTGTAGAATGGGAACTCATGAAATTTAACAGTTTAAATTTAAGTGATAAATAAGATAGAAGATAAAGGGAAGGATCCGATAGGTAATGGATAATCTTTGTTTTACTGATGAATATTATTTATATAATATTCATATATATTATATACAATATTCTATTTGTGTGTGTGTGTGTGTTTTAATTCATCTCTAGACGTAAGACTAAATTACAGTCTTCCTACTTTCCTTGGTCTTTAGTTTGGTAAACATATTTTCTGCATCTATGAATAAAGCAGAATTAGAATCATATTCTCTCTCTGATGGGCTTTTGTAATTTCTGTAACATTCAGACTGTTGAGGTACAAAATTAGCCCAGCTGGCTCTTTGGATAACTATGCTTTGTAGCCAATAACTCCAGTTGACTTTCAGTTGTCTTTGAATTCAATATAAGTTTAATTATTATTAATATGAATAAAATATAATTTAATATATTTTAATTTTAATTGTTATGGTCTTATTTCCCATGTAGTTGTATTTCTCCATCTGTGTGTATTATCTAATAACAAGACTTCAATTAAAATTTTGGAAAGCCAGTGATCATGCCAAGAAGATACATTTTTTGGAACTGAATTATCTTATGATGCTTTTAGCTTCAGAGAATAATCAAAAGCCAAACTTGATGTTCTAAACTCTGATTTATTTTTCTTTGATTTCTTGCTCATCCTAGGTTATCATGTGTTTTGAAACTTTTTTAAAAAAATAAATGACTTTTAAATGCTGCCAAAAGAAATAATTAAATATTGCAGTTTGTAATTTTACTTCTTACTTTAGGTACAAGAAGGAATGCATCTTTTGATAACTGGTCCCAATGGTTGTGGGAAAAGTTCTCTCTTCAGAATTTTAAGTGGCCTCTGGCCTGTGTATGAAGGAGTCCTCTATAAACCACCTCCTCAACATATGTTCTATATTCCACAAAGGTAGGTGAATTTTTGTATACCACAGGAAACAATTTCCTTTTTGCTCTTGAATTATTTTGATTCCTCAAGCTCTGCAGTTTATATATCTTTAAGGATGTTTTCATTGAGAAAAGCTATTAAAGAAATAAAAATTCAATTATCCCCAAAGGTTCTATTACTGCTTTGATTATAAATAATGTCTAGGACAATACCACTTCTTTTCATTTTCACATCTGTCTGGATGTAATGTATACACAAAAAACTGAACATATTAGTCTCAAGGAATAGCAAGCAAGCTGTTCCAAAGAATAATTAGATTACCTGAGGTGTCAGATGATCTGCTCTTATAGAAAAAATACTATTTGGATAGCATACAGCTCTCTCCATCAAGCTGCATATATATTCATATATTCTAAAATTGTTCATATATGATTAAGATCCTCTGTAAAAAATAATCTTTATTATTAATACAATTATGCTATATGATTAATTCACGATTTGCAGCTACCTTAATGAAAATTGTTTTACTGTGACAGTGAGTATCATATAAGCATAGAAAAAGAACATTATTCTATCTG
>VSMD01060509.1:0-15680 GCA_008750895.1 Mirza zaza | reverse complement strand
CTGGAGAAGGCGGGAATTCAGGCAAGCTCCCTTGCCCGCTGGTTCTTCCAGCCGCCTATGGTGGCTGCACTGAACCGTGCGTCCTGCTAGCAGTGCAGGCGGCTCCTGGATCGGAGCTGGGCAGCCCTGGCTGCCATCAAAATTTCAGCAACTTCCTAAAGGCTCTGGTGTCTCCTCCCTCCCAAGCTGGAGAGGACCCGGCAGGGGCAGGAAAGCCCAGCTGAGGTTTGAGGTTTCGCTTACAAAGACCCCATTGTAACCTGTCTGGTCGCTGGAGTTTAGAAAAACAAAGTTTTCCTTGATGAAAGAGTCTTTCTTCTTCTTTTTAAATCAGAAGCAAAAAAAAGTCTCACATTCCCTAAGCAACATGTTCATAGTATTTCAGAGGCCAGCGTTACCTCTGGTACCATCAAAGGGTCACTATTTGCAGGCGATAAAAAGGGTCAAAGCCTAGGGTCGGTCTGAAATTTGGTGTAGTTTTGAAGCGAGGTGCAAAGACCTCATGCAAGGGAATGTCACTGCAGGTAAAACTGAAATGAGGCCAGGTCTGGTTTCACAGCTGTCCCGCCCTGCCCCTCCCAAATCTTTTGAAGAATACCCCCCTCCCCCTTCTACTGGACATGGAAAGATTGACAGCGACACTGTGTCGATCTGGTGTGGAGTCTCTCCATTCTTGGCTGTTCCATTCTGGCCAAAACATTTATTTGGCATTACTGATTAAATCGAGGTATTGAATGACCCCCCCATATTCATTTTTAAATCCCTTTGGGGGGAAAAAGGCTGTTAGACCCTCCTTTTTCACAACCCCTCTCCAGCTTAATGCAATCTGTACAGGTGAGGCCCAGTAAAGCCTCCCCTACTTTAGGGGCATCCATCCTGCTATAACCCCACAGTTTACCTCATTCAGAGTATGGCAAGGCCCAAATCTGCCCTTGCTAGGAAGCCTGAGACACTTCAATTAGCGTTTCAAAAACCCCGGTCTCCGCAGGGAGGTATTGTTGTAGGGCGGAGGTGGGGGCTCTAGACACTGCACCCAAGTAGCTCCTTGTTCCCAACGTGTTCCACTAATCTGTGTCTGCTGTTTTTGCCAGAGAGGTCCCCCTGGTGAGCAGGGTCCCCCAGGGCCTCCAGGGCCCCCTGGGGTTCCGGGCATTGATGGCATTGATGTAAGTTTCTATCTCCAGGCGCCCTTGGTTCCCAGTCAGGCTCTTTCCTACTCCCCCTGACCCCGCAGCTCCTATGGGATTTTAGAGAGGGAGGGTCAGGGTCCCCCTTCCCACCACCCCCTTAAAGGCAGGATTGGACATGGGTGAGAATTGGGGGTGGGATCCTAGGAGCCTGGGAATTTGGGGCTGGGGGAGGTAGACTTGTCCCTCTTGGTCATGAACCTCCACCTTTTGGCCTTTACCCTGTTCTGGTCAGATCCATGTGGTGAACCCACATGGGATTGTCCCGGGTGGAGGGGGGGTGGTTCCCAGTGTCTTCCACTCAGAATCTGCTCTCCTTCCATCCCTCCAGGGTGACCGAGGCCCAAAGGGTCCCCCAGGTCCCCAGGTAAGTTATGGGGGTGGTGGTGGTCCACTTCCTTCCCTTAGACGTATTTTGCAGCAACATGTGTTTAAAAGGTCTCAACTTTGCACATTTTTCTCTCCCTGCCTGGTCACCTACCCCTCACCTCACTGCCCAGGGTCCTGCGGGAGAGCCGGGAAAGCCAGGCGCTCCAGGCAAGCCTGGCACACCGGGAGCTGACGTGAGTAGGCGGGTGCCTGGGGTGTGTGTGATCCTGTGTGTGTGTGTGTGGGGGGCAGTGAGAGAGTGAGGGAGAGAGAAGGGGGAAAGGTAGGGAGAAGGAGAACTCCCTGTGCCCCTGAAGTGGCCTTGAGAGAGCTCCTGACTGGCCTGGCAGTGGAGCTGGCAGCTTATGCAAAGGGGCCATCAAAAGTGAAGATACCTCTACCTCAAGGCTTCCTGGGGCTAGCATACTGCGCTGGCATTTTCTCCTCTCAGAAAATAGCAGAGGTATGGGCTTCCTGTCTCTAACAGTCAACTCCTTGCTCCTTCTGGGGCCCCCACCAAACTCTCAGCCCCACTGCTGGCACTGGGGGTTAGAGGTTGTGGGTTGGGGTTGTCCTGGCCTTGGCTGGAGCTGGGGCTCTCAGCTGTCCCTTTCACTAGCACTCTCTGGATCAATTTAGAAAAAGAAGCTGCAGGCAGGGCAAGGGGCAGAGCACCCCTAAATTCCAAGGATTATAAAAAGAAAGATGTGCTTGAAGGAAGTAGGAGAATGGTGGTGAATAGGGTAGGAACAAGGAAATGGTCAACACACATTGAATAGAAAATTCAAAACTAGTTTTCCCTCTTTCTGTGGTATTTTTTTCTGATTGGCATTACTGACAGAAATGAGCTGGCTAGGGTTGCTTGAAGATTGGGAACCAGCAACCTTTTATCCATTTACCCATCTTCACCTCCTGTCCCCATCTGGAGAAAGTTTAGATGCTGAGTTTATATGGTGAACTAAATGCTAAATAATATTTCTTCAGAATAAAAGAACTCCAGGATGCTCAACTTCTCTTTCCATGCATTCTACTAATACTTAATGAGATCCCACCAAGACTACCTTAATTTTGTCTGTGCAAGACAAAGCTAAGTAAGAAAATGCCATCTGTTCTTGGAGAACATGTCATGGTGCATTCCTTAAGTTATCCTTCAAGTTACCACTCTTATGTGTTTTCCAAAAACTAAAGACTTTTCTAAATGAAAGAAAGCAACTGAAAACCTGAATTTATAATTCCAAGAATTTTTGACTAGAGTTTAAGACAGATTCTTTATTTTGAGAGAAAAATAAGTAGCTCTGTTTTAGCTGTTATTAAGAAATAGTTTCTATGTCAAGATTACCGTAATGAAGGTATTTCTCTGTACTACTTAGTGCTTTAGGAGATAGACTTTGTTTTATATTTCAAAGCCTGTAGTTAACTTTCTATGTATGCAAAGTGGCAGGGCATGAAGTGTACCTAAAGGCTAATATTTGGATAATACAAACTGAATATCAAAGTAATATTTAGGTAATACAAATTAAAATTATATAACTTGTTGGCTGTCAAGCTCTTCTCTGAAACATTGAGAATTACTTGGCTTTGTCATAACATCATAAAAGTCTGATAAATGTAAGACCACTAAATAAACTAGTAGACCAATACAGGTTGGATTTATTTCTATATTCTTTTTTTTTTTTTTAATTTTTCATTTCTTTATTCTCTTGTTTTTCTTTTCTTTTTTTTTTTTGAGACAGAGTCTCAGTTTGTTGCTCAGGCTAGAGTGAGTGCCGTGGCGTCAGCCTAGCTCACAGCAACCTCAATCTCCTGGGCTCAGGCAATCCTTCTGCCTCAGCCTCCTGAGTAGCTGGGACTACAGGCGTGTGTCACCATGCCCGGCTAATTTTTTGTATATATATATATATTTTAGTTGGTCAATTACTTTCTTTATGTTTTTAGTAGAGGCGGGGTCTCGAACTCCTGACCTTGAGCAATCCACCCGCCTCGGCCTCCCAGAGTGCTAGGATTACAGGCATGAGCCACAACGCCCGGCCACTATTTTTTTTTAAGCCACTGCATTTGATATTTCTATATTCTTTTGAAATTTCAACTAGGCTTTTGGGCGAAAAGAAAATTTCTGATTAAATTAAAAAAATTTTTTATGATTGAAGGATAAACTGGTCATCTGAAGTCGTATCTTAGGCCGGGCGCAGTGGCTCACGCCTGTAATCCTAGCACTCTGGGAGGGCGAGGCAGGTGGGTCATTTGAGCTCAGGGTTTCGAGATCAGCCTGAGCAAGAGTGAGACCTGGTCTCTACTAAAAGTAGAAAGAAAATTAGCTGGACAACTAAAAAATATATAGAAAAAATTGGCCGGGGATGGTGACCCATGCCTGTAGTCCCAGCTACTTGGGAGGCTGAGACAGGAGGATTGCTTAAGCCCAGGTGTTTGAGGTTGCTGTGAGCTAGGCTGACACCATGGCACTCCAGCCTAGGTAACAGAGTAAGACTCTGTCTCAAAAAAAAAAAAAAGAAAGAAAGAAAATGGAAAATGAAGTCCTATCTTGTTATTGAGTTGCAATATAATTTCAGACAGAGGACTAGACTCATCTGTCCCTCAGTTTAATAGTGCTTTTGTAGCTTGTCCAACAAATTCTTCTTTACCATATACTCTTATGTCACAAAGAGAATCCTTGGTTTTTCCTTATAGTTTCCCACTTTAACAGAAATTTTGGATAAACAAATGAAAGTTCTTTGAAATTTTTAGAAGCACAATGAAAAAACAATTTTAAGTAACTTTTTGTGTCCTATATTTACAGTCTCATAGTGCAGCACAAACCAGAGTTCAAATATTAAAAGATCTGAAAGAGTAAGGCTTCTTAGATCATTGAACTTGGATCTTGAAGGCCTCAGGGAGAAAGAGATGAGTCAGACTCCTGGGATAGAGGAGGAAAGCAAAAGAAAAAGAGAGCAAGAGAGAAAAAAGGAGGAAATTCATGTATGTGCCAGTATTTGACATACTTCTTAGATCTAAGGGAAAAATTAACTATGCTATTTGCATATGTGTGAACTTTTTCCTCAAGCACTATCACAAATATTTTCTTTAACCTTTTAATAACCTAGAAAGTAGATTGGTCTAATATTATTTTCCACGAATAAGGAAAACCCAATAATTATGAGGACAAGTGGTTTCCCCAGACACCAACGGTCATTTAGTTGCTAAGATAGCGAAAGAATAGAGATCCTTGATTTCCAGACTCCCCAGGTAACTCCACCTCATGCAGATACAATAAGATTCTTAACAGATGAATAATTGGAGAGAATAGAGATAAGAAATGATAGTGAATTTTTAGTCCCAAAGTTGTCAACCAAGAAGAAGAATATGGATAATTCAATGGATAATAAAACATTTATAATTGATATTTTATAATTATTTGTAAATATTGATGTATTTATAAATCCTTCAATTTTTGAATCGGAGCCCCATGGGACTTCTGGAATTGAAAGGTTTTCTTATTTCACTCTTGGATTAATTTGACATTAAAAAAAATCTTTTACTTTTTGAGAATAATGAAATACAATAACTAGGTCAGAGTTTGCTGTCTGTTTGTCCCTGGCCACAGGGAAGCTAAATAAGTAGGAAAACTTCAATAGTCCTTTCTTGGTAGTGAAACGTGAGTGTAGTGGTAGGACCTTAAACCTCTACTCTCTTCGTCTTCTCTTTCGTTCACTGCAAGGCTTATTTTTTGGTAATGTTCAAAAATGGTTAGTTGGATGAAATTTGGAAGAATTACATTAAATGGATTTTTGGCAGTAAAAGTAAAAGAGTCATAGCAGCTATCCTTTAGGAGTATGCTCTAAGTCTTGACAGCTGAGCTGTTGGAATGCTGTAAGGAAATCACCACTGAGGACTGGTGTTCTTTGCCAAACAGCAGTGTCAAAGTTCCGGGCACAGTTGGCTTCAGTATCTTCCTGTGTAGAACTTTGTCTGCATAAACATTCATAGGAAGTAAATTCTTTCTGCCACTGGTAATATTTTCCTCTGTCATTTCTTTGAAATAAGAATTAGAGAGTTTTATTTGCAAATTGAATTTTGAAAATTGTGTATTTCAAATCTTTCTCTACTTTTTTCTTTTTGTTGTTTTTTTTTTTTCTTAGGTTTAGTTGATTCTTCTTTATGGACATGTAAAATTAGAGAAGTCAGAGCTTGATTTATAACACCCAAAGGACAACTGTGCTATTATTATCAATGATATCAATAGAGATATTCTTATAACTATTTGTAGTGACATGCTCAGAGAGCTCTTTAAAACAGTATTCTTTCTTATACTTTGTATATCAGCTAAAAGAGGAATTAGAATTAAGTATAGGAGTTATAGTTAAACCATGCTACATTTTCACAGGAAAAAGGTTAGAGGCTTTGTATTCTCTGAATACATACAACTATTATCCCTGGCAAATGTTACGTGAGTAGGATAGTGAGCTATTACAAAATTATTCAGAAAGGTCAGTGTAGGTGGAAATAGTTAGGCATTGAAGAAGTGTAGGGAGGCCAACAAGTACAGTGCCCTGGTTAATATCTAGATGTTTTTATTTGTAGGGCCTTTTCTCAATGAGGAACAGCATCTAGAACACTGCATGGTTAAGCAATTTGCGCACTGTTGCACAGCTACTAAGTTGGCAGGGTCAGGATTTCAGCCAAAAATAAAGATGTGTGAAGGGCCAAATGTGATAGGCTTCCACCTAAAAGGCTAACCTAAATTAATTTTATTCAGTAATGACGTATTGAGTATTTGTTTGATGCCAGGGACAACGTGCTAAGGCTGTCATGGACATGTGGTCTTTGTCCTTGTGGAGCTTACGTTTTTCTACATGTTTTATGATATTTCACTGTGATATCTGATACCAGGATCTATTTTCAGTTTAATTAAGAGAACCTCCCAGTGACAGACATAGTTCATCATCAAGTCTTATTGAGGATATTTTAAATATGAAGTGACTTGGAACAGCCTCCAGGTTATCCAACTATCTACTTGGTTCTGCTTTATTATATTGCAGCTGAAATTCTATTATATATAGTTGTTACTGTCTTCTAATCTTATCAGTTATTTCAGTCACATATTGAAGAAGGTGAGTTGATTGTGTGTGTGGAAATTGACCAGGATTGGTTGGAGGATTTAGGCATTAAGTGGGAGTTAGAGGATACATTAGTTAAATATGCCCTGAGGTTTACAAAATTTATGTGCCATATGTCCTTCCAGAGAGTGCTCCTGGATGTATGGTTTGTTTGCTGATATATGAAAACAAACATTCCATTACCATAGGTGCTTAACAACCATGTTGAAGCTTGTTCCCAAATTACGATGTTGTAATTAGAGTAGGCCTATTGAAAATCAAAGACAGTCAAATTCTTTTGTGTATGTTTAATATTTTTCTTCTTTGGTAAATTTCCAGTAATTAACATTTTTATACTTCCTTTGATTCACTCTGTGAAGTTTTTAGGGAAATTGATGCAGAGAAATGTAAAAATGACGGTCAATGAACTGGTTTTCTATATGAGTCACATGAAAGCATTTTATTGATATTCATGCAGACTTTGACAGACTAAATATGAATTTTGGTGATCTGTTTTTAAGTAGGGCTTTCATATATTCAAGATATCCCTCTCTCAATATTGTGTTGGTCTTTTTGAAAATCTTGATAATAGGTTTTGTAAGACATTTATATATGAATGTATATAAATGTAAACATACATATGCATATATAAACACATATATTTATCTTTAGGAAGGTAAAATTTTAAGATTACATTGTAAATGACATCTGAAAGTGTCAAAGACCAAAGAAAACATTTAAAAATAGAAACGCATCTTTACCAAATATGGAAATTTAGGTGTACATATAGTATTATCATGCTTTAATGCATATTTTATATTGATGATAAAATAAGTCCTAGTAGAAAAAATTAGAATGTTTAGAATATGTATTTAATAGCTTCTTTAATATTAAATATGATAGTTATATGTTTTATGAATAGACTTAAATTCTATATTCTGAGTGGCATACAAAAATATATGTTTAATCATAGCTATTTTTACCAAGGAATATTATACAGAAACATGTATGCTCTCAAACGTTTCAACGTTAAAAATTAATGTACAATAAGCAATTGTCATTGCTAGAAGATAGGTAGAGGGCTATTAGTGGCTCTAAGGCAATAATTAGACTGTATTTAATTCCTACTAAAGAAACATTTTATTAACTTTCAAGACAGGACACTGTGTTGTACTATAGTTAGAGAGACACATGGTATTTTTATTTTATAAATGAAGTAAAGGAGGTGCACAAACCTGAATAAATGGCAGAGCCAAGACCTGTCTAGTCTTAGCTATTAGAACACTATCATTGTTCTATTGCATTTTTTTCAAAGCAGAGACAAAAACCACTAAGTTATTGAATCCTATGATAAACAGTGCAGTTAGCAGGAAGTTGGGAATATGATACAATTTATCAATAAAAAATAACTAGCAGGCAGATCCCATATTAATCTTTACCTTTGAGTAAGAATATGGGAAGTTTTTTTTTTTATAAATACTTCCATCATATGTAACCATCTGTAGATAATTAATACATAAAATGAAAGTTTTCCACCTAGTGGTTTGCCTAAGGATGTTATGATATTCTAACATCATTATCTTGCTTTGTTAGGGATTAACAGGACCTGATGGATCCCCTGGCTCCGTTGGACCAAGGGGACAAAAAGTAAGTTAGCCACCTGTTATTAATTGCTGGTATTAATTAAATGCTAAAGTAGAATTTTTTTGTAGTGTTTGCAAATCAACTAACATGAAGTTATGGAGTAGCTGAAATACACTTGTTCAACTAAAATTGTGTTTAAAAACACCAAGATGGAGTGTTTTAATGATTCCAACATTTGTACAATTTTCATATTCTTGCTACAAAAATCTCAGTACAATAAGTCTATTTTTATTTTTAGGGAGAACCTGGTGTACCTGGACCTCGTGGATTTCCAGTAAGTAAATGTAAAGCAAAAGAATTGAAAATCTTTTATCTTTAGGCAAAATTCTGCCATTGTGGAATTCTTAAATGCAGTTTTCTACAAAATATACATGTCAAAAGAGTTTATGCTTTCTATGGTATGGTAAGCATTTGTACTGTGAGTAGAAAAATTTTACAGAAATTTGAATGTGCAGTATAATATACATATGTCTATTTACAGGTGGTGTTTCCCAATAAACAACTCCCTCTCTACTCTCAAATGATAGAAAACATTTCTTGCATAATAATAGCAAATCTAAGTATTCAATGTTTACACCATGGCTTCACACCATTTTCTTTACAACTGTTGGTTTTATCTCTAATGAAATATCAGCTAATCAGATATTACCACTCACCTGATTCCCTGGCTGGTCTTTTCCCACATTGCACAATCTGGTGGATGTGTGTTATTTGTATACATAAGAGGACTAGGTTCTCATGCTGCTTTTCCTTTCCATTTTTCTTTTTTCCTCTTTTGCTCTTTGTCATTAATCTGTATTTTTCCTCCTTTTTTCCTGTTTGTGCCATTTTCTTTGCCATATTTCAGCATCTGTCAGCTTTTCCATTATAAAAACTATTTTCAGAAGTGAATAGCTTGCTGGCCTTTCCTCCCATATTTTTCAACTCAGATCTCAATCTCAACATCTTATAGAGATGCCCTTTTTTGTTCAGTGAAATTTGTCAAACATCTAGGTCTCTGATAATGACTTATTGATTACTTTAGTATTTTTAAGCATAACATCTGTTTCCCAAATTGATCTATGTATTAAAATGTTCAAATAGGAGTAATTTTTCAAAGAAAGCCTTTAAAAAGTCTCATTTAATATTAACACACATGTGAAGTTTTTGCTTGTTTTGGCTGCCTGAATCATTAGAAATATCATCATCATCAGAGGGTGTATATCGATTACATGGTATGCTTTATATATGAATATTTTAGAAAAGGCTGGAATGAAAAGCTAACATAAACATGGCATCACAGATAGCTGTGAATAAAAGCTATTCAAACCAAGGAAGTAGAAGAAAGAAAAATGAGAAATCCCAAGGGGAAGAAAAAGAACTTTGA
Organism: Mirza zaza; assembly: GCA_008750895.1. Classification (NCBI taxonomy): domain Eukaryota; kingdom Metazoa; phylum Chordata; class Mammalia; order Primates; family Cheirogaleidae; genus Mirza; species Mirza zaza. The sequence continues at coordinate 6,024 of VSMD01060509.1, read as the reverse complement.
AAGCAAAGAGAGAATAGGGATTCTGGGCAGCTGATGTCCAGTTTTAAGTTCAACAAGCACATTGTTAGAGTTTATTATAGACTAGGCACTGTACTCCTAATTAGGATTAGGAAGATGAATAAGATAAAGTTTTTAATTCTTGATTATATGCAGTTTGGTGCTGCTACAGAGAAAGTATAAAGGAAAGGGAGATAGAATGACTAGCTTTAATGTCAAATTTAGCATATTAAAATAGGGTCCCATTGTAGGTTACTTCAAGAGGAACACCATTTTATGTTCAATATCTACTGGAAATATAGCCCTTACCTGTCAAAAGGGAGGTGTGTTTCTGTCCCTTTTCTCCCCTGATTGTCTGTGTTGAATGTTTGTTTAGGAAACTTCTAAACACCATTTTATGTAAATTATAAAACTATAATGCTTGTAATGTGAGTTACATATAAAATAGTACAAATGAATAAAATCTTTCTGGTTGTGATGTGCCTCTTTGAGAGTGATGGTAAGTTCTCTTGAGGGCAAGCATAGAAGGCTTCTATACTTTGACTTTCTTTTTAAAAAGTTTGGAAAAATATTACTGTTAGCATAGATATCAAAGGAATGTTTGAAGAGCTGAAATAAGCTTCTTCTTCCTTTAGAAGCAGAGCCATGTTTGCTTTTCTTTATCCAGTGCTTTCTTTAGAATGAACATCATATATTTATTTAGTTATAGAATTTATGGTTTATTTTTAAACTGAGTTATATCTATGTTCATAGTTATACTAAGTATAAACCGTACACCATAAACATTTTTATTTTCATCCTTTAGGGTCGTGGTATTCCTGGACCCCCTGTAAGTCTCATGACATCATTTATTTTTACGTAGCCTATAAAAATGTCCTATTTCTCAAATCCCCACCTTATTCTCCAACTAACACACTACCCAGTGGTATAGCGTTTTACCTGCATGATCTTAGGTGCCTATCCTGCTAAATGTTAATTGAGGAAATTTCTGTTCCATCCTAATTAAAGTTTGGTCAAATGAATTATTGTCTCATTGGAAACCAAAGCTAACAAAGATACAGAATTCTAAATCTGCTACTTATCATATTTGATACATTTATGATAGATTATGAAAATATCCATAAATCACCATGTTGCTTTGATTTGTTGACTTTAGGGTCCTCCTGGGACAGCAGGACTCCCTGGAGAGCTTGGCCGTGTAGGACCTGTTGTGAGTACCACAGAGCATTCTGGTAGACATTTGCTTATTTAATAGAAAGTGTTACTAGGAAAGGCAAATTACCCCAACTGTACGCTTTCCCTTGCAAATAAAAAATGGCAGATGAATTGTGTTAAAGTTCATAATATTGATGGGAACCAGGGATAATAATCATTTTTGTAGAGTGATTTTAATTTTTTCCTAATGTTTTCAGGTAAACTTTTCTTCCCAACTTCCAGATTGAGTGTCAAGTAAGGGTGTGTCTTTTCCATTTTATAGTTTCTCAGACAGGATTGGGGTCCAGTGGCTTTTGTATTAGACTTTTCATGAAGTACAAAGGGAAGAGTATAACTATTACCATGTATATTTATGTTAGGATCATTAAATTATAATTGAACCAAGAGAATTTAACTTTTAACATTAAAAAGCTGGACTTCATAATATAAATTACTGATAAAAAATGTTTCATGTTGATATTCAGTAAACATTTCAAAAATGTTGTTGAAGTGGTGATATTATGTAAAGGTAGGTAACTGTAAACTCATTGAGGGAAGGAGCCACATATTATAAATTTAGTTACTGAATAAATGAACATAAATATGAAATGATTGCAAAGTTAAAATAATTCTAAGATGCTTTTGACTTTTTACGGTAGAACATTAAGAGGAAAATATACCAAGAATAAGCATTGGATAATAAGAATAATTGGAACCCATTTTCATCTGAATGACTTATTTGAATATAGCCTTCTTTGATTTTCTAACCCAGTGCAAGAGAGTACAGTGACAGACCAAGTGATAGATTGTGGGCGAACAGCACCAACAAGAGTCAGGCACTGCAGAGGTTAACCTTCCATTCCATAGCTTCAGGCTGAGGGCAAGCCTTCTTTGGCTCTGATTAGCTGGATGGCACTGGCAGTATTGGCTGCTCTGGTTCCTCTGTAAATCAACTAGAAAAGTAAATAGTGTTCCCAGTTAGTTTTCAGAGTAGGTAAAGTGATCATCCTATAGAGAAGAATTGACTTTGCTTTTTCCCCTCTTGCCTCCCTCTGTCTAATTTTATTACCTTGGTGAGATTGGAATGCCTTTATTATTCTGGTTTTGTAGAACTAATTGGATTATGGGCCACCCATCGATTTTGATGGCAGGTCTATGCATGGCTGAGCTCAGTAGGGGTTTCTAGTAATACCATTCCTCTCATGCCTCACCAGTTTTATGTGCTGTGTTTTGACACATGTATAACAACTGTGTCACAAATTTCAAATTACTTAGGGTGACCCTGGGAGAAGAGGACCACCTGGGCCCCCCGGCCCCCCAGGACCCAGTGTAAGTTATTTGCAGTTTGAATTTCTCTTTGTGTCTAAGAGTTGGGACTGAAAAAAGCATCTAAAAATCAAAAATAGAAATGCCTGTTAATCCCGTCATTGTTTCAACTTTCCAAAATGGCTACCACGTTTTTATTCATTCAGAGCATGGTTCTTTTTAGGCTAGAAAGGTAGAGGATCACGATAATTTAAAAGGTGGTTTTTACAGGGCAAGTCTTACAAAGTACATTTGAAGTTCTTTGACACTTTTGATTTCTCAAATGCTCAAAACATTGACATACAGAAGAAGCATTTTCAAATGAACTAGCTTTTATACAAGTTTTTCCAGTAATTTTAAAAATAGTTTAAAGAGGAAATAATTCATATTTTTAATTTATGATTCAGAGTTCTCCATATTTTCTATTTGGCCTCTTATCTCCCTTCAATCCCCCAGAAGAAATAATATACTGTAATTTAGGGTTCTCTAAAAAAAATATGCTCATGAGTCATGTTGTTAGAATATTAGCATATTATATGCAATTTACTCATTATAAATTATTAAACAATTATATTTTTGCCCAATGATCTTTCTATTATTAGTAGGTTTTAATTAATTATTCTGAAAGTTAATATTTTATTTACTTTAGGGAGCAATTGGCTTTCATGATGGAGATCCACTGGTAAGATGTTTTCCTTTGAACAAAATATGGTTTCAAATCAAAGACCATGTAGTCTTCAGATGAATTCTCTTTAACAGATCCCTTTGGAAGATACTGGGTTTCTGTGTTTTACTTTTTTTTTTTTTTTTTTTTTGAGACAGAGTCTCACTTTATTGCCCAGGCTAGAGTGAGTGCCGTGGCGAGACCTAGCTCATAGCAACCTCAAACTCCTGGGCTCAAGCAATCCTTCTGCCTCAGCCTCCCGAGTAGCTGGGACTACAGGCATGTGCCACCATGCCCGGCTAATTTTTTCTATATATATTAGTTGGCCAATTAATTTCTTTCTATTTATAGTAGAGATGGGGTCTCGCTCTTGCTCAGGCTGGTCTCGAACTCCTGAGCTCAAATGATCCGCCCACCTCGGCCTCCCAGAGAGCTAGGATTACAGGCGTGAGCCACCGCGCCCGGCCTGTGTTTTACTTTTATTCCAGTGGCAGAGCAATCTGTAACTCTAATGGACTGGTGCCTTGTATATACTCAGACTATAACAGTTTTTCATTATAGAAGTATCTTTGTTTTTATATAATATTTTTACTTTACAGATTAAGGCACACTTTTCCCCACCACACTCCAATTTTAGAGAGATAGAAGTCAAATAACTCCCTCTAAGCTTTGTTTTACTTGTAGGTTAATAGTCAGAAGATGGTAAAACTGCACTAAACGCAATGGCCCATTTGATGAGGAGATACGAACCTCAGGATAGAGCTATTCCAGTGGAGGTGGGGAGGGGAAATGGGGAAATGGATCAGGTCCGGGTACAATAGTTGTCTGTGAACACTTTGTTTCCTTAATAAATGAAATCTGAAATGTGGCAAAATGTTAACATTTATTAACTCTGAATGGTGGATACATGGAGGAGGGTATTTGTTATATATACTTTTCTGTCAGCTAGAAGTATTTCGGAGTCTAAAAATAAAATGATAAAAAGGAAAGGGGTATTGAGAGTCATTTAATGAATATAATTGCATTGAGGTTCAGTAGCTGGAATCCCCCCTTCCAAAAAAGAAATACTACCTCACAAAGTGGGGGCTGAGTTTACACACTCCTTCTTTATTTTTCTTTCTCTCTCTCTCTGGCAGTGTCCCAATTCCTGTCCACCAGGACGCTCAGGATATCCAGGCCTACCAGGCATGAGGGTAAGAGAATAATTTTAGCATTTTATTTTCTAGAATATTCTAGAATATTAAAAGTAAAGCCTTTTATTTACGCATTGGCCCTCCTGGTACAGAGCCCCCACTTGGGTCTTAGAGGCAAGGCCGTGTTTGCTTTTTCTGTGGCTTATTCTGTGGTGCTTATATAGTCCTAGAAATTCTGCTGGTGCCCCTGACAGATACTCCTACTGAGACACTGATGTTTAATTATACATAATGGCCTTCGTAGTCCAGGGAAGACGTACCAATAAAACATATTGGATAGAGAGGCTCTAGAACACCAAGTCAAGGTTCAGAATTTTGCCTCCTATGAAGGGAGAGAGTGGTGGGGGTGCTGTGTGTGGGAGGGTATTGTGTACATAATATATTTGAAATTGTTTTAGTTAAAAAATTGGAAAAACTGTACAAAATAGTCAGTAAAATTGTTTTAGTTAAAAAATTGGAAAAACTGTACAAAATAGTCAGTAAAAAGAGAGACTTCCCAAAAGCATTTTTCTCTCACTCTGCCATCATAATTACTTCAAAATTTTCGATAAAAACAAAAAATAAATACCGAATGCTGGGGATAAATAGCTTTCTCTTTTTCTGGTTTCGGAATCTGAAGTGACTTTGAGAAAGTCCAGAGCAGTGGAGTTCTGCAATGATCTGAAAGGCGCCCAGACACTGCTGTTACATAGCCTTTCTCTAAGGGTAGTGTTTGTTTTTTTTTATAGCTACTATCTATGACATTTGTACCCCCATAATATGCTGAAATACAAAAAAATCAAAATAACAGGTAAAAATAAAAACTGATAGTCTCAGGGTAGTTTGCTGGGTTCCCTCAGTTGTAGAAGATCTGAGCCTGGACTGGTGTCTTATTTTTCAAAAAGACTTTTGAGGGGTAAAAGTTCTGACAGACTTAATTTTGTAGTGTTTGTCTCACAGTTTGCCTCATGTTACTAGTGGCCTGACAAGAAAAGATATAGGCCGTCTTCTCATGCTATGCAGCTTTCACTTACTGCCTTTTATTGCTTTCCCTTTGCACGTAATATTATACATACAGCAGTCATATAACACACACGGTGCTCTTAAGGTCGTTTAAGGCAATAATTTTCTCTGTGACATAACCTTTTTCTTAGTAGCACATTGATACCAATTTAAGGGGAAGCAGCATCACTTTATGAGCCTTCTGACAACCTTCTGTGGCAAACCTGACAATTTTATATCTATAAATATGTATATTTATTTTTGTATTTCTTAGGGTCATAAAGGGGCTAAAGGAGAAATTGGTGAACCAGGAAGACAAGGACACAAGGTAAGAAAAATGAGTATTTATCAGGTAAATTGTGATTATGAGGTAGTGATCACTTTCATTATAAGGAATTATAAGAAATAAAGCATGATATTTTACCCTTTGTCAGTTAATGAATGATAAGTTCTCAGTAGATGCCTCAATATCTGACTAAATGTAATAGTCTAAAGTTGTTCAATTACAAAAAAGAAAACCTACAAAAAAGCACCATTTTCATTTTTTTCCTGTTGCTACCCTGTTTTTCCTTTTCAAATCAATCACACTCAGCTTTTTTCCCTGATGCTTGTGATAATCAAACATTATTCAGCTAGTTGTTCCACCCTGCAAGACAAAATTTTATGGCACTTGTAATATTTTATGACAAG